>JAHREE010000217.1:1645913-1706659 GCA_033628505.1 Tringa tobata
GGGGGGGTCGGTATCTTCCCCCAAGGAAGGGGTGATGGGACAAGAGGAAACAGCCACAAATTGCACCAGGGAAGGTTCAGATTGGGTATTAGGAAAAATGTTTACACAGAAAGGGTTATTAAGCCTTGGAATGGGCTGCCCAGGGAAGTGGTTGAGGCACCATCCCAGGAGGTATTCAAAAGACGGGTTAACATAGTGCTTAGAGACATGGTTTAGTGAGGGTTTTTATCAAAGTTAGGCTGATGGTTGGACTAGATGATCTTAAAGGTCCCTTCCAAACTAGGGAATTCTATGATTCTCTGACTCTATGATAATCAAAACAAGTGCAGCACATTTTTCTCTCTGCTGTTTATAAGTGTTCATATATATACTTTATATATGTTGAATTTGCTAAAATATATCTTCTTTGGGAGAAAAATAAGTCAGTAATATCAAAGCCAGACACAATGAATGGTGCGTTCCTCTGGTATTACAAAGAGGTGGACAAAAGTTAGAAGTGTCTCATAACTCACATTGAATTTCATCCTAAATTGACTCTATCCAGAATCTGTGATTAAAAGGCCACACTTTGGTTTTCCCAGTTCCAAAATGCTGTGTGGTTGTGAGGCAAGATTATTCTATACATCAGAGGTATTAAAATATAAGAATAATCTTGAGATATCATACTTTATATCAGAAGCACATAAATCTTAAATCCCCATTTTCAGTGGGTACCGATTAGGATGGAGTCAGATTAAGTTAAGAATTTAAACATTGCAGATTTAGTAATACTGATAAAGGATTAAGCTAATTAACGGATGATATTAAATTTGTTAAAATGCCTTTACTTTGGAAGCAATGTATTTATTTTCATTTTTAAACAAAAATATATGAAATAACTCTCACTGCTGGAAATCCAGACATTTTAACACAACGAACTAAAAATAGCATTGCTTAAAAACTGGAAATGTTAAGAAATTCAAGGGACTACCAGCAACATTTCATTTTGATTCGGGCAGCACGGCTGCTTTTCCTAAGTAATCCCACTGCTTCACACTACTGGTACTGTAGGACAAAATACGTGTTGTCATTTCTTTCCCTTAAAAGACATGGTAAAATAAAGAGAAAGGAGAATTAGAGAAAGAATATGAGCCACTGAAGAGGATGCTACTCTGGAAGTCAAGAAGTCCAGTTTCTGCTCCCATTGTTACCACTGACGTTGCTGGTGACTTTGAGGCAAAATCGATTCAGTCTACTAAGCGACAGCTTTGCTGTCCATAAAACCAGAGAGAATGTTTCCCCTTCTTCCTACAATGTTTTGATATAATATTACACTACATGATACTAAGCATATCCATGTTTTCTTTTGTAATTAGAAAAACTTGGCAGGCAGGAAATGTTATTATATGTAGGTGTTTCCCAAGAAGCAACTCCTCAACAACTATGGAAAATAAATATAGTGTAAGTGAATCATAAAGGACATGACTCAAACACCAGTTTGATGTAGATTTACAATCTCTATCCCCCCCACACAATAATTTTTTAGTATTCCATTTTATGGGAGAGATTTATCCTTTAAAAGTTCATCTTAACAGATGCTCAATTTCAATCCCAGTGTAACAGAAAAGCCCCCTGTGAGGCAATGCTCTGGTAACACCATACAGTATCCCCAGAAATTAATACTAAATAATTAAATATCAGTGTTACAAAAATCATTTAATGATCTTTGAAATGTTTTGAAATTAAATTTTACAATCTCGCTTTGCTCTGCGATGAAATCAAAGCTCTGCTTTCTAAATTAAACAGTATTTTAATAGTACTAACAGATTTTAATGGCTAACTTACAAAATTCCATGTTAATTTTACATCCCCGTGTGCAGTCGTGAGACCTTCTTTCTACTAAAGCTAAATCCCTTCTCTTTAAAAATTGCTTGAATATTTATACATGCAAAGATTTTCATAATTTATATTTTTGACACTAAGTCATTATACGACCCACTGAAGAGACTTAATTAATTGGATAAGAATGTGTCTGTGTAGATTCACAAATTATTCTAAACATGCTTTAAATATTTTAAATTAGCGCTTCCAATTAAAATTGTACATGTCACATTGTCTTATGTAATTCTGCTGTGCGTTTGAGAAGACACAGCCTCAGCTGAAAAAGCTGCATTGATGTGAGCTGAGCTCAATTAGTTTCTGATGTTCTGCCAAATTGCCTCATTACCTGTCAGCCTAACGCGCTACTGACACTTTCAAAGCTGAATTTTCTTCCCATCCGCATTATTCTCTTTCTGCTGGAAAGTTTGGGGAGTAAAAATGCAAAAGTGGGAATGTGATTTATTCAAACTATTGGCCACTTGGTGAACAATCTAGATTGAAATAGGTGATAAGAGTAATTTGTTACTCTTATATTTAGAGCTGTTCCAAGCAAAGCATTATCTAAACCCCGCGTAAACAGTTGCAGACAAATCAGTTGTTCAGCAAATTTAGGAGCATTTAAATAGAAAGTAAAATTCACGGGTGCAGGAATTCCCACGGTCCCAACTGCTTTTACTCACTTCAGTATCCTATTTGAAAGACCAAAAATATGAGACTCTTCCATGGTTCTGGCATTAAGCCCCTCCCAAAACAACCCTGGAAAGGCTACCAAACCTGCAGCTCCATTTAAATCTCCAAGTCAAAAAGACTATAGGGCCCTGGCTCTGATATTTACTGTGTTTTGCTGCTCAGTATGTAGACGAGCACGATGTTAAATGGGCAGTTTGGCAGAATTACCTTCAGTTCATTTGGGTTTGGCTGGATCGATAAAATAAGGGCATTCCATTAGGAAAACAGGCTGATAAAAGGTCTTGGCAAGGCGCTGCTCTGCCTAACACATTGCGGATGTGTTGAACGCTACCACTTAAAAGATCAGCTTTCTCAGACTCAACCATAAAATTCAATGTGCACTCCACTTCCTTCCGGAAAATATTCCTACATTTCTGAGGATATGGGCACACAGAGAAGGTAGTGTTGGGAATATCTCTTTTGGTATTTTTTTCTGTTTGAATTAATTTCAACTTCTTTTGATAATCTGCATTTTACAGGAAGATATTCCACAACAGACCTGTTTTAGGGTAGACCCTAAGAACCCAGCTCTGTTTTACGGAGCAAGGACAGAGGGAGAGGGATGACCATTGGTCTCCTAGTCTGGATGAGAAGGGAACAAGAATTGTGGTGTGCAACTTTTTGAAAATATAAATTATATATTTTGGACATTGCACATCCGATGATTTTTAATTACCTCTTTGCTTTTCTTCTATTCTGATCATTCCCATGATGGTTTTACAGATCTGTCAAATAATCAGAACTTTTTTTGTGAATTAAAAGAGAAAGCCCATTTATTTTGTGTCTAGATTTACATATCAATAAACGCCTCGCAGGAGTAAGATTTGAGGAATCTTGCTCTTAAGAGTTGTTTGTCCAAATATTGGAATTTAATACAAAACCAACGAACCAAACGACAAACTTTCTCAGGGCAACTGAAAATATCTCTGAATCCTACATATGAAGTTCTAAAATTAGAGACAGACAGACGTAAACAATACTACTTCTTCCTGTATTTCTTACAACTCTAAATTTTAATTTCCGCATAGAAAATAGACATTCATAACTTACTAGCATAAAAACAAAGACTGGAATATGAACTGGGGATTCAGAAACAGCATGGAGAAACTGGCGTTTTTGGCTATTTCCACATTCACTATTTTTAGTTACTGTTGTAGATTCTGCTAATGAAAGAGACTTCTTGCAACAGTTGTTATCCCTCCCATCATATTAACTGCAAATATTAAACTGAGGGGTGATACCCTTATCAATGTTCCTTGCTGCTGCTGTAAAAGATTATGGTAAACTTTCTAAAGCTTCTAAGTATCTTTTTACTTCAAGACATCACAAGTCAAATATAATGGAGAAACCTATTTCCTTGAAATGTCTCGGGTTTAATTTACCTTGAATAACGGTCAAAAAGTTCTACCCTGAAAACTGATAGCACTTCTTATGTACCAACCAACAACCCCACCATCTAATTTCAGAAGATTACAGCAGGATTAAATTGTCAATTTGGAAACAGAGGAAATACATGGATATATTTTCCTTCCATTCCTAGCTATTATTCCCTCACATCAGTGAATATTTTGGCTTCTGTTGGGGCAGGCGGAGGAGTAGGTCTAGTTTACTCAGTAGAGCTGGAGTATGAAATAGCTTTACGATTTTTCCCAGGGAAATCCATACCAATTTGGAGCATTAGTGTATTTCGACACAGATGTCTCACTAGCTCTTTTGTTTATTTATTTTTAAACCTCCATTGATTGTAGTATCTAACTGGAAGCTTGAAAATAATCATTTTCCCAATACCCTTTTTGTCTTTTTCCACTTAGCAAATATTAGACTCTCCCCAACCCTTGTGTTTTGAGTAAGCTGACATTAGAATTGATGATTTTGATTAAAAGAAAAAACATTCAAGCTAGGTATAGCACCTATCTTGTCAAATATCTTAGCACCTGGAGATCAAACATAGCAGACTAGCTATGGGAATAGCATTTGTTAATTAACTGCTGCTGCAAAGCCAACATGAGGAGCGCCAAGCATTGTGTATTTTATTAGTGTCTGAAAAACTTATGGCTTTGTTTGTCTGTTATTTTGAAGAAAATTATTGGAGATGGAGTGACAGATTAAAAAAAATATATTAGGAATTTGGCAGACTTTCACCATAAGAAAAGAACAACTTTCATTTACAATACCATCCATCACTTTCAAACATGATACACTTGTAAGGTGACGCAAAAAAGGTTTTGGTTTACTCCAAAATCACCACATTTGATTTTATCATTGAGTGAGGGTGTGAATTTATTTTTTCAGATACATACCCGCTTTACATACATGCTTACTTCTAACAGTCATAACGATCTATACATGAATGTGTTACACTCAAATCTCCTAATTTTCCTCAATCCGTGCTTTGGTCTCTCCTTTGGTCTTACAGATTTGTGCTCAAAATGCATCTCCACGAATATTTCCCAGAAAATGCACGTACCTACAGCCTGTCTAATCTGAATTTATTTTCAATAGGACTTACCACAAATATCTAATGAAACTGTCTTTCAAGAATCAAGATGGGAATCTGGAATTTAAGACCTCCACCATGTGCAGAATTCTGTATTTCAACTTGGATGAATGTAACTCCCATTGGGGACACCCTGTTGGACCTCATACTTACAAACACAGAAGAACTGGTTAGGAACGTGAAGGTCAGGAGCAGCCTTGGCTGCAGTGACCATCGGATGGTGGAGTTCAGGATCCTGAGAGAAGGGAAGAAGTTAAAAAATAGGATCACAACCCCCGACTCCAGGTGACTGGCCTGTTCAGGGACCTGCTTGGGAGAATCCCATGGGTTACAGTCCTGGAGAGAAGGCCAGAACCTTCTCAGGCTCAAGAATGCCTGATCGTGATGAGCAGGAAATCAAGCAAAGGTGGCAGGAGGCCTGCATGAAGGAACAAGTAGCTCCTGAGTAAACTCAAAGATGAAATGAGCATACAAGACATGGAAGAAAGGACAGATGACCCAAGAGTAACGTAGAAACACTTTCCAAGCATGCAGGGATAGGCTTAGGAAACCCAAAACCCACCTGGAGTTCTGTGTCTCTGTGGAGACACAGAAAAAGTCAAGGTGTTCTTTCTGGAATTTACTAGTAAGAATTTCCTTCAGCAATTCAATCCCCCTGAGACCAATGAGAAAGTCTGGAGCAGTGGAGACTCACCCCCACTGAAGAATTTTCATTTTAGGGGACACTTAAACTACTGCGCATAAACAAGTCCATGGAACCTAATGGTATGCTAATGGCCAATTTTGATTATGTTTGCAAGGATGTGGCAATTGGAGAATGTTCCCAAGGACTGGGAGAAAGGAAATGTCAGAAGGACAAGAAGGAGGATCCAGGAAATTATGGGCTACTCAGCCTCAACTCAGTTAATGGAAAGGTGTTGGAACAAATAGCCCTCAAAACGACATCTGAACACATTAAGGACAAGATGGTAATAACTCCAAAACAGCATGGATTTAAGAAGGAGAAATCATGTTTGATCAACATGATAGTTTGCTATAATGACATTAGGAGCCCAGGGGATGATGGGAGAGCAATGGATATCTCAACTTTAGTCTCCTATAACAAGAGAGAGTAGTCAAATACTGAAACACAGAAAATTCCATTTGAACAATTGAACGCTGAAAAAAAAAAAATACAGTTCAAAGACAAATTAAGATGCCCTGAAAAATTAATATCGCAAAGTTACACTATTTCTTTTGGTACTTGTCTCCTTATGCTGAAATTTTGACTAAATTGAAAAAATTAAGGAAAAGATTGTTTAAAACAAATATTGTACTTATCATGAATCCATTTTCAGTTTGGTTTTCAAGTTGCCAGGAAAATTAAAACATTGTTCGCTTCTTGTGTGCCTGAAATAATTTCCCTAGTTTGTTTATTTAGTCAGCAATAAAAAAACAATTACTCGCCCTGATCTTCCTCAAGCTTCTGCAGAATATTTGTGACCATCAAGAGGCCTGGAATCATATCACTCCCTGCCCTACGTAATAAGTTGCCATGGGGCTTAAACGGGGTGAATCAGGTCATTGAGAATCTGTAATTGCGTTTGCAGCCTCTGCAGGAAGTAAAGAATGTGAATATCAACCTCGTGCCCCAGTCGACAACAGAATAAGGAATATTCTGGTAATGAGGGATAAATTCAGGCTTCTTTCTAGCAAGTCTCTGCACTGTAGTAATTCAGCAAGTTTTCAAATCCAATATTCTAAGTGAATTCCACATCCTTTGTTTCTTTAAACTATTAAACTACCCTCAGAGCTTTAGATAACAAATTTCTATTCACTTCATGTCCTCAGTCATTGAAAAATACTTTTGAGAAGCACCAGGTGGTAAAACCCATTGCATTTTATGGTGTAACGATGCTACATAACATAATGTTATTTTACCTCTAAGGAAAATAAATCTTTGCCATTTGGTATCAAGAAGGAAGTGATTTCAAACATAGTTTACAGTAATTTTCCATTATACTATAAAAGAGGCAGTGTAAAGGAATTAATAGTCATTGTGACACACTAGTGACTATTGAAAAGAATAAATATGGAAGTTACATGGAGAGTTGCTGAATCTGTTACCGGCCATGGCGCACATGTCTTCACAGATCCCCGGAATTTTCTAGTTCTTTTTTCCTACCCACAGGGGACTATTTTAAGGTATTACATGGAATTCTTAGAGCGGAAATATTACAATTTTTATATATCATATATTTTAAAAATGTAGTGAAATAAAGAGTGCAGACATTTAAAAATTACATATTTTGCTTAGCCTTGTCTATAAATCAAGTCAATTTGTCTACTTCCAAGTTGTTTATAACAAATGGAAAATATTAGACTATTAGATAACTTTCATTTATTATTTGTGAAACTGTTGAAGTTAAACTTTTGTTGGTTAAGAAGAATATTTCAATAGCCCACTACTACAAAACTGAAACTAAAATATCAAAAGTACACTCTTTTTATTTTTAACTCTTTCTCTTGTTGCTATAATAAAGGCATCTTTTTTTTTTTTTTTGTTAATTCTTTGAGAAAATTCTAACAAAAAGGAGCAAGGAGCAAGGATAAAGTTCTCCGGTATTTTAGAACAACATGGAAAGTATATTTATGCCAGGATTTCCATTCCCTCCCACTGCACTGGGTAGATAAAATACTGAGTGTCCTTTTTTGACCCTACCTTTATCTTCAACTGCATTCTAGCAAATTTCCTGAACTGAAAAAATAGTCTTCATATAGGGAGAGTCATCCCCATCTGTAGGTAGTTTCCTTATAACCCAAACAGTGATGCAGTAAGTTTAAAACAACGTATTAACTCAACATGATCTTTGAAAGGGCAGAAGAACAGTATGGCAGGTCTGGGATTTAAAAGCAAGAGCAGGAGGATATTTCCTTCACCTATATGCTCAAGCTTTTTACAAATGTGTGCTTGCAGAAAAAGCAAAACTATTAGTAAATCCATTTTATGTCTTAGAATACCAGTTTTTAATTTTGACCAGTTGCTTCCTACAGAAATAAAGGAACTAGGACGAAGGCTCTGTAAAAAGGAGGAAGTAAATGCCAAAGCCAATCAAGAATCCTACAGAGCTTTAACAATATTTGCTGGTAAGTGCACCCCGAAAAATCACAGTTTGCATCAACCCCAGAGTGCTCCTCTCTTTAATGTTATGGTTCCTCGAGCACATCATTCCATAGCAATGGTGAATTTTTGAAGACACTGAGGCGGCTGGTGCTTAAGACGAGTAGATGTGCTGTGAAAGGCCAGAAAACAATTGTATCTCTCCTGAATGAGTATAAGAGGCATTTCTAAGGTTTATCTCACATACCTGTGCTTCTGAGGTTGTGTCACTGTTCAATTTATGGTACTTCAGAAAGAGAACAGAAGAAAGGATGTGATTTTTTTAACCTGATCTTGAGGGCACTCAACTTGCCAGAGCAAGTCCTTAGCCCTTGTTGCATGTTCAGGACTTTCAACACCTACCAAAATGGATTCCAACTCCTATTGTAAAACTTAAAAAATGCTGCACTTCAGAGCCGGAATGATGCTTTAGATCGAAAAATAAGTTAGGTCCTGAAATATTTTTCCAAAGATGATATAGCAGGCAAACTGCCAGAAAACTCTGGTGAAAGCAAGATCACGGAGATACAGTGTTAAAAGTACAATCTGTGCTGCAGGTGAAGGTGGTAAATGATGCTGATAGGCTCGCAAATTACAGTATTTTGATAAATGTCAGAGAATCAACATTCGACACTGAATTTTAACAAGCAAACTTACTTTTGTAAAAAATTCCAACGAACCAAAGTGAGTTTTCTGTATCAACAATGCTTTCATTATGCACATATCAGACTTCTTCAAAAACACTTTGCAAACAGCATTCAGCTGTAGGTGTTCTTTTCTACAGCTGAACAGTCAAAGTGGTAAAGTCCCTGTAAGCAGAGTGAAAAAACCCTCCTCTCATCATTATTAGCTGAACTTCTGGTGTAATGGAGCTGCGGTCCATTAAAGGGATATTATAGGCATGAGTGGAGGGGAGGAAGGAAGAGAAAGGAAGGAATAAAATGAAACAAAACCCAACTAACCTGATCAGAAGAAAAATTTAATTAAAATTTGAGAAAAATAGAATTGATTCCTTATTGAGTCCTGAAGCCAAAAACGTGGTATACATTTCCGTGTTAAAATGCAATTCCTTTTTTCAAATATTTTTTTTTTCCTCCAGACGTATTGTGTAAAGTTAAGAGTAGTAACTACTTCTTCTGTTCTAAAAGTAGGATATCTGTAAAAACCAGTGATTTATTTAATGCTGAGAAACAACTGGTTGTCTGAATAATGATAAAAACCCAGGCCACTATGCCTTGTTACTCTTCCCTATCACATCAGTGCTGCTGTAATTAGTAGAACACATTCAGCAACTTGCACTGATTTCAGCAGGAGATGCCGAGCGCTAAATGCCAAGCGCCAAATGCAAGTGCAGTTATTCTGGCACACAAATATAAATGTAGGAATTTAGTTTTAAGCATCCATTTTTTAAAAAATGAATCCTGCACAATTCAAATCTCACTGTGCATTTTCCACGGTGCAAAAAATAGCATACGTTCCCCTCCCAGCAGTCCTTCTGTAATAAACCACCGCGTACTTTTAACTGGAAAGATTATCCCTTTATTAACACGGAACTTGAATGTCTTCTGATGGCGTGAATTTTCCAAACAAGCATGACCAGATTTTATTTAATTGCATTTCTCAGGGGCACGTTTCAAAGAAAGGATAATTCAGAAACATGTAAAAAAATGTCAGCAAAAGTCAAAAGCACATAACTAAAGGGTCAGAGGAGATGCCAGTTTTACAAAGCAGTTTAGCCTATCAAATTTAGCCAGTGCAACAGGGAAATTACATTATTAGGCTTTGAAAATGTTTTTCGACCCTAA
Organism: Tringa tobata; assembly: GCA_033628505.1. Classification (NCBI taxonomy): domain Eukaryota; kingdom Metazoa; phylum Chordata; class Aves; order Charadriiformes; family Scolopacidae; genus Tringa; species Tringa tobata. The sequence goes on from JAHREE010000217.1 coordinate 1,655,944, forward strand.
AGTAAAACCAGATTATAACATGCAGTAAATTCACACACACACAAAAAAACCCAAAAAAACCCCAAACAAATCAGGTTGTGCTCAATATATTAAATATGGGCCTTGATGGATTTGGCCTGGCTTTGCCCTTGGCCTGTCTACGCCTTTGGTTCAGCTCTTTTTGCTGTAACCAAAATCATCAATGACCAAGTGGCCATTACCTTCTTTTATTTAGCTTTTGTTTTGCATCTGCAGTTGTGACGTGTGATGCCTCGGGTTATAAATGTATTTTATCTAAGAAATAGTAATGTCAAGTCCTACTTCTGTGTAGAGCTGTCTATGGTGCTTCGTTAAAATGCAGACTTGGGGAGTATGGACACAGGGTGACAGCAGAAGCCTTGAAGCAGAGGCACAAATTGATACCAGCAGGTTACAGACAACTCAAGCACAGTCAATTACTGGTTATTATGGAAATAAAACCTTGGGAGAGAGGCAAAAACAGTTTCAAGAGTGGCAACGAGAACAAAGAACAAAACCAGGCCAGGTTCAAGGCCGGGTTGGACGGGACTTTGAGCAACCTTGTCTAGTGGGAGGTGTTGGAGTGGAACAAGACGGTCTTTAGGGTCCCTTCCAACCTAAACCATTCTATGATTCTAGGAACTCAAGTATGTGAAACACACCACATACGTACAGTGAATATTGCAAACTAATGCCAACAGAGCATGCTCACAAAAACATGTTTCCCCCAAGGTGACCCTAGAGAGAAGAAAAAAACGTAATCATAAACACTATAATTCCTTGAGGGAAGGAACCTTTCCAATACGAACACCAGCCTTCTCCTGCTGGAGGACTTTGGATGGTGACAGCTCATCACAACCCTTCCCCTCAGACCAAAGCCACCGGTCTCAGGAGCTGGGGTGGCCCTGGAAGGGTGAACATCACTCCAGAGAAAGAGGGAGGTGTTAGAAAGGTTTTGTTTATTAGTCTTAAGCAAACCTAATTCAAACTCAAAGCACTACTATCATAAATGGACTAATAATAAGTGTTTAAATAAATTTTTAGGACTTGAAGAGACAATAAATTCTCTGCTTTGCACAGAGGGTCTGCTCCTTCGGCTTCACACAAACTGCAGGAGTCCTCACACAACCCAGTCTTGGGAGAAAACCAACCCGTTGTGATATTGTCAGAGACAAATTCTATAAGGAAAGCAGTACCAGCTTGTAGGCAAAGCCTGGGTATAGAAGAGAGCGAAGAAATGCAAAGATGTGTCAGCTGTGAGAGGCTCCTGCTTTAATGCTAAAGAGGAAGATCCTAATAGGAACATAAATTACGCAAAATCTGAAGGAAACCAATCATAAAAAAAAAAGAGTAAATTATGCATTCGCTACTCATGGACGGTTGAAAGGAAGTGATCTTCAGGCTAGGCATGTAACCCATGTGATATAATTGGATTATAACAATGAAAAGATAATTTTATATAAACAAATAGAAAGCTATCAGAGCCTGAAGGTTATAAGATGAAAATATGGTCACTAAAATATCACGACCACAAAAATTGTGATGTTACATACAACATTTTCCATTAGTTCCCAGAAGGAAACACCAGACAAGGCACCAATAGCAAGTGGTTCTTGGCAGAAACAAATTATAATCAAGTGGGAAATTTTATAGACACTTTGACGACCAAGTCTCAAACCCCAATATTGATTCAAAGCAATGCGTCTGGGATACCAGGAGGTATGAAAGACTACTCCAGAAGCCAGAATGATTGATATTGCCATTTTGTGTCTGGGGGTTACAGAATTAGAATCGTAGGGATGAAAATGGGAGGGAGAATCAACAAGAAAATGCTAGACTAAGCCTCATATTTAGGCAATATGGCAAAATTCCACCCTATGTATGGAATAAACAAATCCCTTCAGAGGGAAAGACTTAGGTTTTGCTTTTCTTTGCCTTTTTTTTCCTGTTTAGATGTGCACTATGGCTCTATTTCTTCCTCACAGACACTTCTGACAGCTTATATAGCGTGTGTGCAAACCCTCAAGTTGTTCTTGCATCCAGTAGTGAACTAGAGATGAACAATTACTGAAAATTTGACGCACAACACTGAAAAGAGGACCTCCAGGTACTAACAACAAGACAGAGAAAAGCAAACTTGTTTTCAGCTTTGTTTTGCTCAATTGAAATATGTAACGGAATGAATCAGGAAAGATAGGATAAGAATGAAATGTCAAAAACCTATAAGAAAAAAGCTCAGGCATGTTTATTAGCCCTCCCTTGGCTGCTTGACCAATTCAAAACTGGGGCTGCAATGAAGAAATTGCTTCTGCAGAGAGAAGTTGAAGAAATAAAGTGGGAAATGTAGAGGTTTTGAAATGCAGCTAAGTAAATTTCAGATGCTTCATTACCTGTGTCATTAAGCAGTATCTAGCTACATACAGTGCTGCTTTAGCAATAGCAATTCTGATCTCTGTTTTTTAGAGTGCCAGAAGTCAACGTTGTCGCTTGGGTATATTATTCTATCTCCCCAAATCACTTTGCCTGGATCAGAGCATTTGGCAATAATAAGATAAATACTTTTCTTTTTTTCCAGGTAGACTAATGCACTACCTTTGAATGAGTCCACAGTTGAACTGTTAAACTACATGCCATACAATAAGCATAGCTTGTCATTTATTCCTGATATACTGGTGACTGTGTTCTTAGGCTACTGACAGCTACAGTCCACAAATCATGTAACACTTTGAAACACATGACAGTCTCTTTCTTGAGCCTTTTATGCTCGTAATTATTATATGGCATATAAAAACTGTGTACCAGAAGATTGAACTGTGAAATAATCGAAAGCTCCAAGACACACCTGTAACTGAGGACAGCAGAGCATTTCAAAGAACCCTCACTGTACACATCAAGAACAGCCAAGAGGGCATTCCATACTGAAAAATGAATTTGAATCTTGTGCCTCCAAGTGGGGAGGAAAGAAGGGATAGGGAGGGGGCAGAAGAGTCGTCAGGGTACAGCTCCTCTGGGAAGGGCTGGAGGTTTCTGTCTCCCTCTGAGTTTCCTGCTTCATATTATCATTTAGATTGCAAAAGACCCTTAAGCATCATCGAGTCCAACCCTTAACCCAACACTGCCAAAACCACCCTAAATCATGTCCCTCAGCACCACGTCTACCCATCCTTTAAATACCTCCAGGGATGGTGACTCCACCGCTGCCCTAGGCAACCTGTTCCAAGGCTTGACAACCCTTTCAGTGAAGAAAGGACTGAAAGGCCAGGGCATTTATACAGCAGAAGATTTGGGATTTATTCCTATTTGATAAAATTTCAAAAGAAGTCATTTTCAAGCTAAGAAGCCTTTTTCATAGATAAGGAATAAGACAACATTCACAAATTTTTATACAGTTCTCAGTGTTAACATGATGTAGGCTGTGTGAAGTTCAGAGAACAAAAGCAAACAAAACCTGAGTATTTCTCCTGTCTGCATGAGTTAAGACAAAACAACTGTAAATATTTCAGACACTGAATCAAGTAGTGTCTATATGCAAGGACACCACAAATAGAAAGTAATTGATTTTCCGTAAACCTAGATTTTTTAAGTAGGATTGAGTGTTCAAAGACAGGTCAAGGGAAGACCCATATCACTCTTCTAACCAGTGAATATTTATGTAATTTAGTGCATATTTCATGTAAACTGCATATTGAATCCATACGTGTGGCACCAGACATGAACTCTATTCTCTAAACATAACCACTGAGCTCAAAACTATTCTTTCTCTTTATTTTACTGAGTCTGGAATTCCCATTCAACAAATTACTTCTGCCCAGTATAACTCACTGCTAATGATTATGGCCCTCAATAGATGGAAGGTACGAATTTACATTTTCTTGGACACAAAAAGGGAATTAAACTTGAGCCCTCCAACATTCTTGGTTATGTACCATATTCTGCTCACAAAGGAATATATAAAAGGGGATCTTCTCTTGTAATATTTTAAAAACATATTAGACTTAGTAATACAACTTGCCAGAGTCCTGATACAGTCAGTTATGGGATTCTGGAGTACAGTAAGTAGAATGCATATTAATTGTGCCCTTCAGGGTAAATTCACCTATTACATTTTAAAAAAGGTAACCTCCATTCTATTTCCTAAAGAAAGAAACAAGAATAAGGTTTAGTCACCAGAATCACTTAGCAGTATTAAGCCTAAACCCTGAGAGGATTACAAATCCTGTCTCTTCACTAGCATTTGCAATGACTAATGTAAGTAAACCTCTGCTCCAGACATTCTTGACTGTGGATGCCATTAACTCTTTTTGTGCACTATATAAGGAATGTAGGTGCCTACAGTGGCTTCTGACCAACTGTACCATGTCCAGCTTTGGAGTGGTCAGCATAGGAAAGACATGGACCTGTTGGAGTGGGGCCAGAGGAGGCCACGGAGAGGCTGGGAGAACTGGAGCTCCTCTGCTGTGAGGACAGGCTGAGAGAGTTGGGGGGGTTCAGCCTGGAGAAGAGAAGGCTCTGGGGAGACCTTAGAGCCCCTTCCAGTCCCTAAAGGGGCTCCAGGAGAGATGGGGAGGGACTCTTGATCAGGGAGGGGAGCCATAGGATGAGGGGGAATGACTTCAAACTGAAAGAGGGGAGATTTAGATTAGATACTAGGAAGAAATTCTTTGCTGTGAGGGTGGTGAGACCCTGGCCCTGGTTGCACAGAGAAGCTGTGGCTGCCCCATCCCTGGAGGGGTTCAAGGCCAGGCTGGATGGGGCTTGGAGCAACCTGGTCTGGTGGGAGGTGTTCCTGCCCAGGGCAGGGGGTTGGAACTAGGCGATCTTTAAGGTCCCTTCCAACTGTAACCATCCTATGATTCTATGAATATTAGGTACTGCAATGCATTACGTGTGTTTATGGACCTTGCCAAAGCCATTTTGTCTGCTAAATGACATCATCTCCTAAGGCACATTGATTTTTCTTGAAACTAGGCTCCCAAGTCACTTCAGTCCTTTGACAACCACTACATAAGTCTGTCAAGAGATTCTTATTTGCTAAACCACAGACCCTTTCTCTCTTTTGCATCACAACAGCTATTTCTGTCTTAAGGAAAGAGAATTAGTCACATAACTGAAAATGGCAGTGATGGGAACCGTATTTTTTCCTATTACAAACATACCTGCTTGGCAAATGAGCTTTTAAACAAAATGGATGGTACATGCTTGAATTCATAATTCTTCCTAATGCATAGGCAACAAATAGCAAGTAACTGAAATACTCTAGAACTTAATATATGCGCCTTTAGGGAGAAAAAACTTTGTCAATAAGCCATACCATAAATAAATATTTAGCATATTTGCCCTCAAGGTACTTCCATCACATTTTATCAGAAAGAACAATATTTGAAATGTTCACTATAGAGAGGTTTGGCCCAAAACAGAACACATTTGGTTCCTCAGTTGTGCTACAGACAATAGGATTAAAATTAGTATGTATCTTAACTTTTCAATTTTTTGCTGAAGTTCAGAAAAAATCTCCACCAGTATTTTTTTGAGAGGTAAAAAAAAAAAAAACTTTTCCAAACTGTTTCATATATTGAAATGGCTACAAACTGCTTGACTATGCTAATGGAATTCAGAAGGATAGAGAGCTCTCTTCTTTGGAAGTAATTGCTCTCAGGATTAAAATAGCATCGCTGAAGTAATTCACTGCAATGAAATTTATTCATTTTGCTTTAAAATTTCTGTAAAACTTTGCATGCCCCAGAATTACAGAAGAAAGTGAGAAAACCAGGTTGCTGTAATGCCCTTTACAAGATAGAGTGCGCCCACCCTTGCATCCCATGCACTCATGAGATAATCCAAAAGACAGAATCAAGTGACACTTGCCCTTTCCTGTCCCTGTCTTTATTTCATAGCGCTGCTGTCAATCCTAGTCTTGCTCAAGGAAGAGCATAAGATGGTGTTTAACTCTCTTTTAAGCACCTTGTGTCAGGTTTGAGAAGCTCCATTGCCTATATCTCTTGTCCTCGTTTCCCATCACATAGGTGTTGTATGCATGTGTTCATTTTGTTTGTGTGTGGAAATATATCCACACGTCAAAACTTAACGGGATGGAATAAAACTACTTTCCATCTAAGGACTTCATAGAAACAGTATTAATTTAAAGTATACCCTAAAATAAATGTGATATTTGGGAATTAATATGTATAAATTATAGTCAGGCCTTAGATATACAGGGTAGCAAGAATAATTCTCTCCCAATTAGAATAATTTATAACATACAATATATCCTGTCAGGTACAATGTGCTGACATCTTTACATGAAAGGACAAAAAGACTAATACATAACAATAAACTCCCAGGACAGCATCAATTAACACTGCCAGACTAAGCAGTTCTTCTTACTTATCTTACTGGAGTGGCTTATTTAATAAACAAAACAAGACTTCTCAAGAGGATTGTAATGTCATTAGTTTTATTCTTCCCTTCACCTCCTATGCTGAATAGGGCTTTTTTTTTTCATAGTTAGCTGTACCTGTCAGGAATGTGGCATGTGTTTTCTCATCTTGATACCTGATGTCCTTTAGTGATGTTTCTCCTGGGCATCCTCAGTGGTATTCAAACAGGACCTTGGAGTATGGCACTCTCTCTTTTCCCCCCTTCACTCTTTTCACTCTTGTCTTTTTTTTTTCTACAGTTTTTTTTTTTTTTTTTTTATAACTGTCCCATATTTTTCACTTCTAAGGTTCTTTTTTTTTTTCTACTTTCAGTGAAATATTTTCACTTAGCCAACACTATTTAAATCTTGGCATGATCAAAGTCTATCTGAGGTACTGGGGAAAGTAACAAATTACCTCATCAATTATAATTCTATATAAAGACAAGACCTGAAAAGAAAAAACGAAAAATAGAACGAACTTGGCAACACATCTGCACACACATACACAAAGTCAGCCTTTTTTCAATATTATGATTTCCTTCATCATTTTCAAAGTATAATAGACTACTGAAGGTTTGGAGTTTTCTGACGACTCTACGCATTGCAGGTGCGATAGAAGAACACAAAGAGCAGGGTGAGGTAGCACACTGAGGTATGATGAGAATGGCTCCCCTTCTCTCACAAGACTCTGGGATTTCAATCAAGACGAAAAAATGGATTTCTAAAAGATTTTTTGAAAGAAAGTCTAAAAATCTCATAAAAAATTAATAAGAGTACCGGAGCCAGAATAGTGAAAGGCTGAATGTTTCAAGGATTCTTCTGGGACGTGAGACCAGGCTTGAAGTCCTTGGTCTATCAGAGCCCATTCTGGGAATACAGCATGTTTGGAGATGAACCTCTGACTTTTTCACTCAGAACAGACACTCCACCCTGACCGTCAGTGTTTTCTCCCGAGAAAAGCTCCATCTACATATTTTTGTTCTGTAAAAAGTCCAGTTCTCAGGTCACATCTGGCACAATCTCCAGAAGCTTGAGGAACTTTTTCAGAACTTCTCCCTCTCCTCCATGAACACACCCAGTAACGTCTGTAATTCAGAAGCTATATTTTTGGAGGCTGAGGTAATTATGGGACTGCTTTAGTTTTTTTAAAAAGGCAATGTTGCTATGTTTGGCTAAATATTAATTGACACAGGATCTCCCGTCCCTGCCAGTGTATGCATTAAAGCATATGCATAAATGACATAATGCAGGTTCTTAAAGTCCCCAGTGTTTTTTAAAAAAGTAGGCTCATATATGATGATTAGAACAACAAATTATTGCTCTCACTTTCTCTCTGGTTACCAAATCCAAGCTTAGAGCAGACCACAATGTCAATATTATCCCCTCCAACTTGATGACTTACAAACAGCAATCTTAGTGAAACCTTGTATTTTATTCCCTGTGTCCTTGAGAGACCACAATAGTTTCCATGAGGGTGGACGATACAGTACAGTTTAAAAGTTAATCAATTATTGCTGCAGGAGAGGTAGGTAAAGAACAATGAAGTAACACAAAGAACAGCCTGGGTACCGTCTCACACTGAGATATTCCCCCCAGCTGAAAGCAAAATAAAAAACTATTTGAAAACTAGAGAGCTCTCAAAATTAATTAAATGTTTGAAACTAAAGTCAAACTTATATTTCTTAGAAGAATGAAAGAAAGTTATATCCATAAAAACATAAAAAAGTGAAGTTAGCAAGTTGTCATACTACCAGAAAAAAGTATCCTATCCTAACCGTGTGAAATGTTCCAGTAGTTTAACAGAATTCTTTTATTCTTGCACAAAGAAAAATATGATAAAAATGTAACAAGCACAAACAACAACAATTTTAATAATTTATTTTCACACAGGAAGCCTCTTTTTTGCAGTTATCAAATTAATTAAATTTATCCCTTCTAAGTAAAAAGTGAAAATTGGTCTTTCATATGTAAACACAGCTTCACAAACAGGAAGTCAAAGTCTATGTCAATTAATGCCATCTGTAATTCTCTGCTATCAGCCACATAGTCAGAAAGAATTCACATTCTCCTTTTTCTTTTGAAACTGATAAACCAGAAGCAACCATCATTTGAAATAGTATTTTTAAGGAGGTCCTTACCTTTGTAGTATTTTGCAGTTCCTTTTGGCAATCTATTGAAATGGAATATTTACCTGTTAAGAAGAAGATAAGGTGTATTAGCGATGTCTCAGAATGCATGGCTAAAGTAAAGCATCTTCATTATTTAGTTAAATACATATATAGATCAATGTTCATTATGTTCCCCGTATTTCTACGATTGTCCTCAAGGGAACTGTAGGGTTTGGGAAATGTGATATGCTCTTAGAATCGCAAATAATTAAAAGAACATGTGCTCAGTGAGATTCAGGTAGCTCCTAAGTGCTGATCTCCCAGTTATTTTTCCATTTATGGGCAAAACACCTTCCTACAGAATCTTCTACATATCTGGAATCCAAGTAAGTACATCCCCAGAGAATTCTGTTGTCCAGCATTTTCCTGTGTCTCATTCCTTTTCTACTCACCTGCAGTCTCCTCTTTAGCACTTATTTTTTAATGGGCAAGGGCCACTTTTTATTTCTCCAATTGAACAACGTCTTGCACAACAGAATTCTGACTCGGAATGACAATAAATACATAAAAATAAATACTATATACAACTTAGCATATGGCAGTATGGTATGGCGCATACAAAGAAAGACTGAAGACAAATGTTTACTAATCATTCATAATTGCTATTAAGAGTTCTGTTTTTAAAAGTTCATAAGATTTTCAGCATGAAACGAAATTAATTTACAAACTCAGGAAAAAAAAACAGCCTATTTCCAGAACTCTAGGACTAAAATCAACTTATTTCTCATTCTTTTCATGGCTTTAATAATCACAGAAAACATATTTCTTAGAAATCTCGCCTTATTTCCTGTTTGGTTGTAGCATTTGGAGGAATATCCCGATAGAGTGGAAGTCTCATAAATGTGGCTTTTTGATAAGAGCACATCAAATTTACAGTCTCACTTCAGTGCTTCTATTGTTTTTCATTTATTTTCATCACTGCAAAACTATAGGAATGATAACTGAAACTTTCCTTTTGTCTTCGATGGGAAAATGTGAAGTAATACCCCCAAGATTGCATATGCGTATGAAGGCAGGGGTTCACTCTGTCCTGAAAGCAGAATTTTCAGGAGCAGCCTGGTGGTAGAAAAAAATCTGCTGGTTTCACTGCTGCCACTAATGAAGATTTTACTAATGAAGATTTTACTGACAATGCTCCCAGAGTTTTACTGCAGAAAAAAATGAAGTATTTGAGAGGGAAAGTACAAAGAGGGGTGAGAAACCTGAAGGAGCCCTACAGGAGAGATGGGAAGGGAGTCTGGATCAGGGAGGGGAGCCATAGGATGAGGGGAAAGGGTTTTAAACTGAAAGAGGGGAGAATTAGATTAGATACAAGGAAGAAATTCTTTGCTGTGAGGGTGGTGAGAGCCTGGCCCAGATTGCCCAGAGAAGATGTGGCTGCCCCATCCCTGGAGGGGTTCAAGGCCAGGCTGGATGGGGCTTTGAGCAACCTGGTCTGGTGGGAGGTGTCCCTCCCCACAGCAGGGCGGTTGGAACTGGATGATCTTCAAGGTCCCTTCCAACCCAAACCATCCTGTGATTCTATAGTTCTATAATAAACGTATTTGTAAAGATAAAAGAAGGACAAAGTTTTTCACTCTTTCCTACACTATTTTAAACTACTTGCAGAAGCCCTGATGCCTTCAGAAATATGTTATAAAGCAAATGAAACTGCAATTAATTATATTTTATGTTTAAAACTTCTTTTAAAACATAAGTTAGTAACCTTCTAATAAAGGAATTCTGTTGTAGTGAAAACAGAGTAGATTTACAAAGCTACTCTGTGTCAGTACGTCAGCCTTGATAATGTGAAATACTGAGAAATACAGGAAAAATACGAAAAAAACCAACCATTTAGTTTCACATAAACCACTGTATTACTACTTGGAATGTCATGAAAAGATATGTTCCAGATTTCCACCTCTGTTCAGAAACCTCAGGAACCATATTTTGGCAGAAGGACATTGAGCATTACAGCCTCTTCTTTACCAGAAATAGCTTTTGTTCCTTATTTTTGGAGTAATTCTGATTGATGCAATTTCTACCATTTTTCACTTTAATAACACACTTGCCTCCACCGAACACTCCAAAATAACAAGAAAATATTGAGCTGAATCTTCAAATACGCACAAACACCAAAGCCAAGTGAGTATTACAATTTTTGCCTGGTGTAGGATCATCAAAATTTTCACAGTTATCCCAAGACGATCAAGTAACAAATAGCCAGATCACGCATATTTAATGTTTCAAATTTTACTATTAAAAATACCGTGTCCTTTTTTATTGATTAAAATCAGTCAGCCTCTAGCCTTACAAATTCTTCTTGGATTGGCAACGAGCATCTGAAATGGCTTCAGATAATTGCTTATTTATGGGATAGCTACATATAGTCACAGGTGGAAACAAAGATATCCTGTCCAAAGAGCGAGTGCTAAAAGAATATATTGGATTCTGAAGGACAATAAATAGAAAATCATTTTAAGCATATGGTGAAAAACAGCCAGCCTGGGAAATTCACACTTTCTGGGGCCGATTTCTTATTAAAAAAGAAGATAGTAATTTTAATAAAAGCTACCTTCTCTTTTTGCTCAATGGCACACTGAGAACACTATAAATTCCGTTTCTTTTCTTAACTTTCTGCCTGCTGTGCCTTTAACTGACTATTCGTTACTGCCATTGATGTTCTTCCATTTGGGGGTATTTGGGTTTATTTTATAGCAAACTGAAAGGATATTTTTTATTGTAAATATTGACTAATCTTTTGTCATTCTCACTGTAAGGAAATACAACTGTTCCAAACTTGAGCATGTGTATTATACAAGTGTGTGCTGCAAGGTAAATAGAGAGAAACTTGACACATCCTTGTATTATCTAAAGTGATTAATAGCTATAATTACGGGCGGCAAACATCCTATTCTAACACTGCTCTGCTGAAAAAGATGTTGATAGCATTGAGGGCCAGCATGGAGCTGAAGATTGCTAAATTAAATATGTTACCATGGCAGCTGCTTACTGTAAACTGGATCAGAGCAGAGTGGGCAAAAAGACATTTCCAAAACATCACCGAGTTCTTTTGCCTTTAGATATTTTGGTAAGTTTTATGAAGTATTATTTCAGAATCTGTTAATCCATGTTATGCTTCTCAAGTGCATTCCTTCTACCTACTGTGAAAGGGGAAGTCTCCTTATGTATTTCAGAATGCAGATTTTCGATCATGCCTCACTAACCACCCAGGACCTCAGGTATACCTATAGGTAAAAGGTAATCTGTTTTGTTTAATGGCAGTTTTTGAACTGCAGCTCCATCAAATCTGTAGTTTGGTGGGTTTTTTTAATTGCTGCTCTTCAGAATGTGTCACGGGGTCTGTCTGGGTAGGTGACTGTGAGACACAAGAAGTCAATCCTGGCAGTGTCCTTAATTCAACATTTATTTCATTGCACAAGCCTTTTCATTGTATATACCACAATTCTAATAGTTTCTCAGTGATTCCTAGAGCTTGAATCAAATTGCATCCATTTTATTGCATTTTAAATTTTCTTTACCTTTGGATTTATCAGAATCATTTAAGCAAGCGGCAGTGTATCCTGATTTCCACACCTATCCTGAATCCCTAACACGTATCTATACTTGCATTTAATTTTACTTGTAATCAAAGTAAGAAAAACATAAGCATTATCTTCAATTTTATCCTTAGCTTCCCAAAGAAACTGTTATCATTTTGATCAATGCTAATTCTAGTTCTTTTTTTACTTAGGTGAGATTAAGTAGGCAAATCTACGGAAATTAGAACTAATCAGAGTCAACCTGTTTCAGCAGCTGCCAACAGAAGGATCCTTTTATGATGGATCAGATACTAACCACTAGACTGAAAAGCCTGAATATGTATTGAATTTTAGCTCTTATTTTAAGTCTTTTGCCTAAGCTTTGGTTTAGCAGAAGCTTTCTTTCATTTTCTCAATTACAAATGAAAAATGGTATGTATTTATTCCATAACACATTATTCTGAACATGACTATATTTAGAATATGGTTTGGAAATGAAAAACATAATGAATAGTGATAGCTCATATTATTATATTAGTATCTTCAGGCAACAGCTTTAGGGTCAGCAGAAGATAATTAACATTCAAAGTTCAGTAAGGTATTGATTTTTGTATCCAAGACAACGCTAAAAATTGGAAGTCTGGAATGACCTCGTTGTCTCTCTAAAATAAGGAGTGGCAAATAAATACAATGGTAGTAGTAAAAAGAATTTTACAATCATGAAATAATACCTGTACATATAAGTAATGTCTCTAAATACTATATTCCTAAGGAAAAAACAGAATGCATATGTCTCAACCAGGAAACAAGAGGAATCCATGTGGTTAGCCTCCAGACCCATCTTCTACCCCCAGATCCCATAGTTCTGCTCTTACACAGCCCTACTGGACCTGCTGGTTGACCCAAAATAGTATTTTTATTCTTGGGCTCCCTCAGTTTCTGCAGAAAAGTTATTTCTTTTAAACTTGACATTTTTTTTTCTTTTTTTTTTTTAAAGTGTATTTCCTAAATCTTGGTAGTTCTGTAGTTCTTCTCTTTAACTTTCTAAATAACCAGTCTCATCGGACCTGTTAGGACCAAAGGCACAAAACTCCCTTGCAGCCATCACCATTTCAACAGTACTTTGCTTTGCATATGCTGAAACTGCAAAAGAACTGCTCCTCATTGCTTTGCCTGCCCCATTACAGCCAAAAAACACACACACACCCCCCAGTGACACATCATGGCACGGGAAGGGAACAAGCAGAGAGACCCGACCTTAAAAATTCATCGTTTACACAACAGCGTACAACACATTGAAGGAGGATGAGCATTAAATAATTGTCAATTTAAAACAAATACAATTTACCATCATAAGGCATTTAAAGAAATTAAGATCTTGACAACCAGCCACTTTTTATTTTTGAGAAGATTAGAAATAAAATTGATAATAATGGTACAAGCACCATAATTTGGATTTACATAAAGCCTTTGATAATGTCTCAAATGATAGTCTTCATCTTAAACTGAAAGCAGGAAAGATTCAGGTTAAACATGGGAAAAGATAAAGAACTGATTAAAGTAAAGTGATTAGAAAGTAAAGTGCTGAAAAGGGTCACAGGGGAGTCAGTTCTCAGATCTTTATTGCTTCTAATCTACATAAATTACCAAGACAGAGAAACTAGCTGTAGAATTGCCAAACGCACTGATGACTTACAACTGAAATGAAGTAGTAAGTAGAAAGCAAAAGAATTAAATGATAATTCCCACTGGAAAGCGGTTTACATATTAAACGGAAAACAGAATTTACGAATGATAAATATAAGATATAAAACCTGCCTTGTTTTTCCTTACAGAAGTACAAGAAGCCTACTTGCAAATCCTGTAATGCAAACTTCAGGGAACCTTTCTAAACCTGCCTGGATTATAGAAAATCAAAGAGAATGGGAGGAAATTTCAGTACACTGCAGCTCTGGAGAAGAAAAAAATATAGCACTTTGGAAAAAACCTTACGATCATTACACTTGCAGTTGCATCACTACTGTACAACAATTACTAATATTGTATTTGCTGTTAGAAGTCTCAAAACAGAGAAAACACAACAAAGCAGCCCCTCCTCGCAATAACACTACCAACATTTCCACTGAAATAGTTCTTGCCATTTTCCCCACCTCAATTCCCCACCAATTTGAGATTTTTAATCTCAAATAAAACTTAAAACCATTAAGCTCCAATGGAAAGAAGGAAAAATAAACCATTACACAACACAATGAAAAATAACCCTTCTGGACTTTATGCTGGGTTTTGTGTGTTTTGTTTTCTTTTGTTTTTTAAATCACACAGAGTAAAGTAGTATATAAATGCTGAGGATCAGACTTACAGAACGACTAGCTATACATTACTGATACCATAAATATCATAACCCAGTGATAAATACCATAACCTAGTCAAAATACATGGAAAATTTAACTTAAGCAGATAGAAAATATGTGTTAGAGATGAAGAAGGAGTAAAAGAGATATCTCATAGGAAGCCAGGTATGATGTTGCTAGAAAAGACAAGACTGAGGGGGGATCTGATCAACACCTATAAATACTTAAAGGCTGGGTGTCAAGAAGATGGGGCCAGTCCTTTTCAAGTGGTGCCCAGGGACAGGACAAGAGGAAATGGGCACAAACTGGAACACAGGAAGTTCCATCCAAACATGAGGAGGAACTTCTTTCCTGTGAGGGTGGCAGAGCCCTGGAAGAGGCTGCCCAGGGAGGTGGTGGAGTCTCCTTCTCTGGAGACATTCAAAACCCACCTGGACACATTTCTGTGCAACCTGCTCTGGGTGGACCTGCTCTGGCAGGGGGTTGGACTAGATGATCTCCAGAGGTCCCTTCCAACCCCTTATCAGTTTGTGATTCTGCGATTCTGTGATCATCACTGTAATTTGACCCCATCACTATGCTACAGAAATAGCGTTATAATTATCTTATTTGTATCCTTCTGAAGCCTTTGAAAGCATCACTCATATGACAGAAATATAAGACAACGAAGAAAATTTTAGTTTCAAAAATCTAAATATACAGGTAATTACATTTTATTATTTTTTTTTTCTGTATCTGATATTCCAGTCTTGGTTCAGTGTCATATCTTGCCTCCATCCACGTCTTCCTTTAAATTTCATATTATTTGATCTTAGTTTGTCTAGAGAGCTATCGGAAAAAAGCCCAAACCAAAACAATGAAGTGAATGCAACACAAATGGCAACTCTCAAAAGAAGAAAACAAAGAAAACGGGAAGAAGAATTGCACCAAGCTCTGTTTCTTATGTGCAATGCAGATTTATAATTACACATACATATGGTGCTCGGGACAGCTGCGGAAAGACAATGGAAGCACAAGGGTTTATAGTGATGAAATTGCATTCCTGGGTCCATGTGAATGGTAGCTGAAGTGATCATTTTAAGTCCAGCACCTGCAAAATATTTCCCTACGCTACACATAAGAAATTATGGTCAAGGGATGTTTGTATCAGAGTATACAGCTCACAATAGGGAGAAATAAAGTTGTATAGAGGGAGAAATGAAGAGAAAGTAAGAGAAGAAAATTAACCTTCCTTCTATTTTATTGCCACGCTTCTAGTTTTTCAATATTTGGTTAATGAATTTAATATATGTCTCTCAGTGCCCATCGTTTTACAAATACTTGCAGGTTGACAGACAGCTCGATATCAAATACACAAGGTTTCTGTATTCAACATTCCATTGTTACGACTTGCTTTGGTTTGTAAAGGTCATTAATGTTATTGATTACATTAATTTGAAAGCTGCTTGAATAACCCAGAAAATGAACGTAAAATGAATGGTTGCATAAGATGACAACACACTGAACTGCTGTGGTCTTCAGACAGGACTCCTCCTGGACGTTTTTCCCATCTATCAGCTCAACATCGCAGGAGCAAAGGAGCCCAAATAGAAATGTTCGGTTCGTTTTTTATGTTCTAGTAAATAGAAAAAAAGTCTGATCATTTTTTCCCTCACTTTTATCAGTGACATTCAGCAACGAGATACTTTACTGGAGAAGAACAGGGACTGCTCAGATGACAAAAGCAAGTCTTTTTAGTCTTTTTGTACTTATGCTAAGTATAAGAAACAAACAGCATGCTCTGATAAGGAATGGCATAATAAATTTTACAAATCTAGTCAAGCATTTGTTATTCTTTAAGAAGTTAAACATTCAGGAATTCTCTGTTCATTTTGAATTTGGGCCAGTGATAAAAACTTCATCTACAGATGTACTTTTTTCCAGAAAAACTAGATGAACTTGGAAGATCATCAACACCAAGATGATTTTCTAAGATCATCTAAAGATATTCCTGGTCTTCAAGTCAGCAACAGGGAATTGCTCTAAATAACCACAGTTATATGTCACACTCACTATCTATGCAAACAAGGATTTTAGGGAGAGAACTTTATAACAGAATTCCAAGTCACCAGCCTGGGCATTTCTGTTTTCGTACATCTTTGGCTATTTGAAAGACCCCAGCCAGAGTCTGCCTTAAACTCACATGATTTCTCAGTTGTGTTGGTTGTAGTACATGGATTTATGAACATGCAAAGTCCAGCTACTTGGAAGGGCCACATGTTTTAAGAAAAGAATATAGCACCTTATTACAGAATTACTGCACATAATTGTGGGGGTAAGCATTATCCTATGGCAGAGGGGACAACCTGTGTATGTACTACCATCGTTAGGATCAATTAAATGAGCCAGTCAAGGCTGACATCGACTTTGTACTTAACTTCATCAGAAATATTCCATCAGCACCTGTCTTGTGACTAAAGTAGTGCACTTGTTCTTTGTTGCACCTGGGTAGTTTTTCTTTTTTTTATTTTCTTATTAACTTTTGTAAGTGAATATGATCATTTACTAATGAAGATTGGTTGGTCAGCTTTTACAGGCAAGGACTACCATGTTGCTTTGGGGACTTAATAGGAGTCAAAGGCCTATTATTTACTTAATAAAAACAAAATCATANTCAAGAGTCCCTCCCCATCTCTCCTGGAGCCCCTTTAGGGACTGGAAGGGGCTCTAAGGTCTCCCCAGAGCCTTCTCTTCTCCAGGCTGAACCCCTCCAACTCCCTCAGCCTGTCTGAGGCTGAGAGATACAGCGTCTTGTTTTATCATTTGATATCTGTTCATAAACCAGGATTATGTTGTTCGTCTTATGCTACTACTTTCAATCTGTTGTGATGTTAAAATTACTTCCTTAAAAATGCAGTTCCGTTATTCTAGGTTCTTATCGATGTTGACAATCTAAGAACTACGAGTTATCTAAGAACACTGACACAAAAAAGTATACATGAACCTCTCAAAGCTGACATAGCAAGTATTTGTATTTGTCATAAACCATCACTCTCGTACACTTGAAAATAATATAAAATCACTCACTTGCGATTGATGAAATATTAAATACTAGTGAGGTGCACAAGAGCATTATTATTTGCATCTTGGTCCTCGGTTTCCCAGCAGTTAATTGCAATGAGTTGGCATCATTAAAAACTTGATATGCAACTGAATAACCCTATTCAAATCCAAGAGTGCTGGAAACATCTTTGTCAGCAGCTGTTTCCTGACACTTATGCACACCTTGTGTATGAAGGATGACAGCAGGAATATGAGCATCCCACAGAAAATAAACTGCACTGGGAATTTAGCTAGACCAAAATGCAACAATCTTCCAGGGGTTCAAAGAAAAATCCCTAAAGTCTTGGAATCCTTTTGAAAGCTAAAAAACCCAGAAAAACCCACACCTGGCAACAACGTGCAGAGAAGGTAACAATCAAATCCGAATAGATCATAAATAGGGCAATTGGCACCTTATTTGTTTTAAAAGATGGGAATTTTAGAAGATGTGAGATGGGAATTACAAGAGAGCCACAACAAAGCTACATCAAACAACTTAAGTTGCTATTTCAGTCCTGCAAATAAAGAAAAGCCTCTTATTCCAGTACAAGAAGACATCCAAAGCACAGAACAGTTTAATAAGCTACAGTTTTTTAAGATTTTTCTTCACAGACAAACTCTTGATTAGAGTTTGAAGACGGGAGCTTTAAGAATTACAAACTTTGCAGGGAGTGATTACTGTTGCCTTTTAAGCTGGTAAATATAAAAGGAATATGTAAATTCTTTGTCATCAACAGGAAAACATTTCTGACCACTCATTCTGAATGTCGAACTGAGAAATGTCACTATTTCTCTCATTAAAAGTGGCATTCTATCTGGTTTGGCTGAAATTAGTATAAAAAGAGAAAGTATTTATAGAAGCATTGAGCATCTGTGCTCATCAGCCTCTCTGTTTATTGAACTGTGCATTTTTGAATCTGAAATTCTTTTGAGATGACTTAAACCTAAGAACATCCCACAGTTCTACTTAATCTTCTTCAAACTGCTCCTTAGGAACTGCAATTGAATAGCCCTGGGAGAACCATCAGAGGAAAAAAACGTATCATCTATTATCTGTGTATTGAAGTGGATGGTAATCTCCCAATGCTGAACAATTTGAAGGACTGAATCTTAAATATACTATGAGAAAACCAAAAGTTTAAGGTAGGAAAAAAACATGAGAGAATTTAAGAGTAGTTTATTTCAAGAAACACTTGGTGATCTGCTGTGGATCCAACTGTATAAAAGCATTTTTTTCAGCTGTTGACACGAAAACAAAATTGAACTGAAAAAAAAAAAAATTCTAATTACTGATGGTAAGGTCTGATCAGGATAATAAAACAGGTGTACAGAAGGGAAGTGAGGCACATATTGAAAATACAAATCAAACCAAACCCCATGATATTTGAAATAGAAGTTATTATTGTTCAGAGGTAGCATCGGGGCAGAGTTTGTTGTTATTTGTTCAGAGGTAGCATTAAGGGTCTCAGTTCCATGGTCCATACCCGTAGCTTTCTGAGCCTCTCTCTGAATTGGGTATGTTGCAAAGCTCACTGCCTCAAGAGGCAAATTTCTATTGCTCCAACTCAGAAAATATCTCTAACATTTTTCAGCAAGGGAAAATCTCAGTATTAACATTTGCCTGAAGTGACACATTGCTTAAATGCCACCCTGAATAGGGATGCATATTTAATTTCTCTGCAAACTAGGAATGTCTCTAATTTGAATCCTATGCTAATAAAAATGCTCCAGCCCATGTTCTTCAGTGGCTCACAGAAGTAAAAGCATTTTTTTTTTTTCTATGGCCAGAGAAATGTTCTGTGAGCTACGAGTGTTGCCTATCCACAACTGGCCCGTTCTGCTGCCAAAAACGAGTTCTGCCTCAAATCACGGAGCATCTCCCTCTGTATTACAGCTAATAATGAATAAAATCCCTCTTTTTTAAACCTAAACACCAATTTTCAGACCCTCCTCTGTTAAGTTTGCAGAAATTAGCTACCGGATTTGAAAGCCACTCAGGAGAAGACAGGGATCTAGTGATAACCTGAGAGCACAAATAAGCCCCAGGAAACTATTAGAAAAGAATCTGATAATAACTAGTTGTAAAATATCATTTGGGAAACAGCATTAAATTGTTCCTTCTAGGCCTAGAAAAATGAGTCAAAAATCTTGCAATGCAGAGTATAATAAATTTACCAAACTGATAAAAGACTTACTTTTGCATAGCAAATAAATTAACTGAACACTAGTAGCTATGGAAACTGAAACAAGGCATAATTTTTCCTCAAAAAAAATAAGAATTTACATTGCCAGCTTAAGGATAGCAGTTAAAGGACATCAAAGCAGAACGCATGACTGGTTCAGAACCTTACCCGCAAGTATCAGATACTGCAGATTTAATCCTGGGAGATCTGCATTTCTTGCAAACTGTGCCTAATTATAAATTGGATGCTCCACCGGCGCCATTAGGGCCACGGTAACACCTTGAATTCCTTTGCCCACCTTCACTTCTTTAATGCAAGTCCAGCTACTTTGAAAGAAACACATTTTGTCAACGCTACAGTTGTAAGCTATTTTGTAATAAAGGCCATTCTCCGCACATTAATAATACTGACAAGAACAGATGGCAATTATCGCTTTTAACAATTATTTTTTTTTTCTGTTAGTATTAATTACTTAGGCTTAATTTCTGTTGTTATATCCACTGGGCACTGAGGTAAGATGCTAAAAATCTGCCCAAATACTTTCATCTCATTGACAGCAACAGAATTCTTATTAAAATTGAAACATTACTGTCATTTTAATTAACTCATTAGGGATGCATCCAAATTCATCATTATTGATAGCTATTTTTAATGCTTTTCTAATACTAAAGTACTATATAAAGTGAGCAGCGTTCTTGCTAATTGTATAGTTAAAACATCATCTGCTGTATGTAAAAAAAAAAAAAGAGAAATATCCATGCAGTTAATTAAAATATCAGTCATATCAATCACCAGAAAATTCTCAGCAGCTTTCTATGCGTGTTGAAAAATCTCTGTTGTTTACAAACTTAAATTTTTGGATTTAATTCCTGTTCAGTGATTGTCTAGGAGCAGCATTTTTTTCTATTCTTTCTCTTCTGCAATCGCAGGAGCGAAGGAAGACTCAAATTCCTAAACAATGTGGTCTGCAACAGCCAACACTCTTAGCAGGGAGCTGCTTAACCTTTGTCAAAAGATAACACCAAAAATAGTCTTAAACAAACACCCTTCGGGGCTTCCCAGCAGGAGCACTCCTGCTTCCAGTTAAGCTTCATTGCCACAAGCTGTTTGAGTTCATGATTTTCAAGCCTTCAACCAACGGTCTGAAGACACGTTGAGGATTTTGTAGACTTCAGAGCTGTCCATCCCCAAACTTGACTACTTACATAGCATTTGAGCAGTGTAAAAGACCCTATTTGGATCTTCCTGAAGATAGAGTAAAAGATATGATGCTGGTACAACCTCTTCTGAGGTTGAACAAAAACTGACCCTGGAATCATCGGAGAAATCAATTCCACCAGACCAGCAGGTTAAACACAAAGAGCTCAAGATATTCCAGTCACAAACAGGCAGATATGGCCTGAGACTCCAGCAAAGACATCTTATGGGTGCCTACAAGAAAGCTGGAGAGGGACTTTTTACAAGGGCATGTAGTAATAGGATGAGGGATAATGGTTTCAAACTGGAAGAGGGGAGCTTTATATTCGATATTAGAAAGAAATTTTTCACAATGAGGGTGGTCAGACCCTGGCCCAGGTTGCTCAGAGAAGCTGTGGCTGCCCTATCCTTGGAGGGGTTCAAGGCCAGGTTGGACGGGGCTTTGAGCAACCTGGTCTGGTGGGAGGTGTCCCTGCCCAGGGCAAGCGGCTTGGAACTCAATGATCTTTAAGGTTCCTTCCAACCCAAACCATTCTATGATTCTATGAAAAGCTGACTCCACCTGCTTTGTAATTGGATTTTTAGTAGTCCAAGCCAGAGTACAGCTCAAATGCACATGAGACTCACTGAAATCCCAGCTATCTGGAAAATTCAGGAAAGAGAAAGCAAGTTCAGGGCATTGCATGAAAGAAGCAGACACGAATCCAGTTCTCTTTGATTGTTCCAAGCATCAGTTTCTGTGCACTTTGGAACAACGTTCTTTGGTTCCATTACATAGGAGCTTTCCAACTTTGGTGGATGTTTCAGAGAGGGACTTGCAGAGCAGAGCTGCAGCTCTGGGAACGGTGATCTCCCTGGAGATGGAGTCCTGACTATGACGGCTTTGGGGAAGGTTCAATAACCTGATGAAGCACTCATTGGAATGATGGCAATTACTGATTTGCCTAGTTCCTTAGATAAGGGTTCTGCCTCATAAGGCAGAACATTTTGGCCATTTGTTCACTCTTTATTTTATTCCTAAATAATTCATTGATAGATGTTACAAATTTAGTAAATAGTTTCAATTTTACCTTTATGAGGGCATAAAATTTTTGCTTTGGAGTTTCCTAGTATGCTAATTCTGGTGCCAGTTTGTGTGTTTACACACACGAACTTGTGTGTGCAAAAACCACAATTCTATTTTTAAGACTTGATGAAAAGTTAAGATAATTGTAAATAACATAAGATTAACAATTTACCTAACTGATAACAGGCTTTTAGGTAAAATACAATCATATTATAGCTTGCAATTTACCAGAACATAGAAAATGTTCAGTGCCTTTTAACAAATAAAACTAAAGCATCCAAACTAAAACTTTATGATCCTTAAAATTATTTCTGTCTTACAATAAGGGATTTTTTTTCCTTTTTTAAGCACAGGAAAACTGATTTTTATTCACTGACGTTTCACCACAGTTGATACTGTTTATCATAAACATTTCAGAAACAACTTTAATAACTTCAATAAACGTCTCGGCTATATATCAGCAAGCACTAATTGGGAGCCTCCTAATGTAAAGAAAATCTAAAAATACATTATGACTATTCCCTCCCTATTGCTCATATTGAGACTCAAAAAGATCATCTAGTTCAACAGCTGCAGATGATCAGTCTGAACAGAAAATGAATCTTTTGAAAGTTGGAGCATAAACCTGTGCTCAGGAATTACAAATATCAACAAATAGGATACTCAATGAGCGAGAATAAAGTATCAGTTTCAAGTGGAAACGGGTGAAAAAGAATATTAAGGAGTAAAGTCTGAAATACTGGATTCAGTAGCTGCCTCCAAAGCCCAAAAACCAACCCAAGAGCTTCAAGAACCTTCAGTGCTGTGGTCTTCATCAGCTGCACATATTACAGGTTCCTTCTGATGCAAAATATGGCATTAGGGCCAGGAATTGTGGATTGGAATGTGCCCAGAACAAGGAGAATTCCCGAGTTTCACAGAGTTTAGAAAGCCAAGTCCATGGAGTCTTAGGTACTGGGAAGCATCTCAGGAAATTCACAGATGTACTTAACCATCATATTTTTGTGATCACCTCACTTCTCCCCAGTTATATTTGGGCAAAGACCTGAATATATCAGCTTTGCTAGCAGTAAAAAAGTTTTAGGTTGGCATTAGTATTCTAAATATTATCTTTTTCTGCAGAATTTTAAGAATGGAAATTTCCAGACACATCTTGATATGGATACCTGAGGTTAGGCTTTTCTTCTGACCATTTCAAAATAATACATGTCACAGTGCACACTCATTACTCTCATAAAGCAGTAGAATATGGGGTTTCACCATTTGCAAGGCTGCATGAACTAGTTCTTCAACAAAAATCATAGAATCATAGAATGGTTAGAGTTGGAAGAGACCTTAAAGACTTAAAGAAAATAAACAAGCCAAAAGTAAATGGGTTATTTTGTACTGTGTTTGTCAACGGAGATTTCTTTCTTAAAGTAAAATTTGAAGTTATTCAAGTAAATGCAAACTTATTACAGCCTAAACAACTATTCTGCATCTAGACATGTATCATGAACTTTTTAAAATACTGTTCTTGATCCATTTTTCTATTAATTAGTTTATACAAATGCTGACGTGAACAAATGATTCTTAGGCTGTATTTTGAGGCAAGACACCAAAACCAGAGCCTTTGCCATGGCTGTGAGACCTTTGCCTGCTGAGTTATTATCAAGTGGTGGCTTCCACCTGGTTAAACCGGTTCTCTTCAGATATAGGATTATAAACAAATAAAAGAGAGGCTTGTACTGGCTGATAAAGTAGCTTTGGAGATTTCTTTTATAATGCTCTCAACCTTAAGAAGACAGTCTTCAAATCCTTCAAATTTTGAGCTACCAAGATGACTTCATTCAAGACTCTTCTTCACATGCCTGGATTGTGGAGGTTTAAGAGGCAGGACCGTGTGCTGTTCTATAAAGAAATGTTCTTGTAGAGTGCAGTTCTTCACTGGAAAGATTCAGTGTGATAGTACAAATCAGCTTTAATATGATTCTCAAAATATAGCTAGCGTACAAAGCTAATTATTCACACCCTGTTAATGCTTCAACTAATTGGAGTCAATCTGATTTCACACTCTTTCTTACGGCTCTACATGATCTTCACAGGGTTCTCTGACATTGAAAGGCTACATAGGGCGAAGTAGACTAAGTGGTAAAGCGTCTAACATATATACCATATCTATTTCCCATCAGCCACTACATGGTAAAATAAAAGGGTGACAGCCAGAGCAGCACAGATGATTCAGTAAAAGTTATATAGACACTTATTAATTAATTTGTTCAAATTGTGAATTTTCTCTCTTAAAAAAAAATAAAATGAATATGTAGAAACAAAACTGTAAAATCACAGTCTCCTGATTTAAAAACTGAGAAAATACTGCATTGAAGTCAGCTATTCTATTTTTTTCTCAGAAGCTGAAAGAATTTTAATGTTTTTCAGTTAACAGATACGATGTCCATATTGGCAACCATTTGCTTTCAGCCGACACTGGAGCTCAAAGAAAAAATGGTCTGAAAGAAAATTACTGATACCTTAAATGTTGAATTCACTAAGCAGCAACATATTTAAGGGAGAGTACAAAGGGATTGTGGAAGTCTATACTATATCTAGGATAGACTTGATATTTAGAAGTGATTGGTCTGAGTACATCAGCCAGAAGCAACAAGACCACCACAAACACTTTGGAATTCATTGGGGAATTAAATGCCTATTATTTTATGAGAAAAAGGTTTGCCTAAATTGCTTAAAATGCAATGAGGAAGCTGGCACTGAGATTTTATTTCAAAAGTGCAATTCCTGAAACACGCCGTGTTGATTAACAGAATATTATACTCCTTGCAGAGGATACTGAAATGGGCTGGTCAGAAGTGGTGAGCAATTGCCTTTGCATCATCTCTTCTTTTTCTTTTCTGTTTTTCTTTTTACCCTTCACTTATTAAACTGTCTTTACCTTGACCCACAACTTTTCTCACTTTTGCCCTTCTGATTCTCTCCCCCAACCTGCTGGAGTGAATTAGCAGCTGCTGGGTGCCCAGTTGCAGGCCAGGTCAACGCATCACAACTTCACAATAGTAAAGCTTCACTTTCAGCTTAAATTTCTCATTAGCAGAAAAAACATTGGGAAAGTAACATATTATTTGAATGAAGAACAACAGCAAAATACCCCAGAGATCAGTTGGCTTGGTTGTTTTGAGTGCTTCTTTTTGAAAGGACAAGAGCAAACAGCCTCAAGTCGTGCCAGGGGAGGTTTAGGATGGATATTAGGGAAAATTTCTTCACTGAAAGGTTTGACAAGCCTTGGAAGAGGCTGCCCAGGGCAGGGGTGGAGTTGCCATGCCTGGAGGTAGTTAAAAGCCAGGCAGACGTGGTGCTGAGGAACACGGGTTAGTGATGGTTTTGGCAGTGTTAGGTTGATGGTTGGTCTCGATGGTCTTAAAGATCCCTTCCAACCTAGATGATTCTATGGTTCTACGATTCTAGGAAAGGATATTTTCGGAATTATTAACTCGTGCTGTCATTGCAGTGTCCATTCATGCTCTTCCTCACCCAGAGGGCTATGAAAGAACATTACACTGTGGTAACCAGCAGCATGAACCTCCCTAATCATAAGGGCTGGCTTGCGGGATGTTATACAGGGAGATGATGAAAACAATGATGGTCCCAACATTTCATTCACAACTGATAATGAGAATGGTTTGTAGCCATAATATCACTGTTGTTAAACTGCTGGTTTTCACTCTGTGCAGTTATTCTATGCATAAGCCTTAAATCACCTTATAAAACTTATGAAAACTACCCCAAAAGCAATTACATGGGAAAATAGCTATGGATACTCTAGAGTGTAAATTTTTCTGTTTATCTTCAAACATCATAAAAAGTACACAAAAATCGGCAATATCGCACCTGAGGCTGTCTAGCATTAAGCAGATGATCCAGAATTACAGCTTCTACCCTATGAATGTTCTTTGTCTCCTGATAATACGGGTGCATTCCCATTCCTACAGTGTTGGTCTGGTTGAATTAGTGGAATCGGGCGGTGACTGGTAAAGAATTTTCTCAAAGAATAAGCCTGACAAGATGCATTAGTTCTATTAACCACGTGAAATTTTTCTTCAGAGGTTTTCTAAAAAGCTTAAATCTAGCAGGTAGTTTTTACACACACAGAGCTTTTGAAATCTAATCTATGGGAATCATAGCCCCTAATTTCAGGCATGGGACCCCTGAAAGACAGTGGAGGGGAAGCAATGCCCATGGAAACACAGAAACACGTACAATCCCTAAGGGTCACCCAACTCTGTTCCTCTTCAGCTTCACGGGGTTACTGGTTAACTGGAGTGTTGAAAGACTGGAGAAGGAACCGATACAAAGCATGGACAGATGATAAGATTTATAAGGCATATAGGGAAGGTAGTGAGGTAAGAGATGAAGATGTGTGACGGGAACTTGTTGCTCTTCCTACACTTTGCTGTGGTTTGGGCTGGGCTGGCCTCTAAAATGAGCCCCAGTGCTCTCTTTTACTTCTCTCCCCTTCAGGGAGAGAAGGATGAGAGGAAAAGAGACTTATGAGTTTAAAAGAAACTAAACTACTTTAATGAAATATTACTTTAAAAAAAGATAATATTATCAAAAAAAGAAAAATGAAATATATACAACCAGTATCGAGCTCTTGACAATCACACCACTGGCAGTCACTGGGGAAGTCCCAGACTGGACTCAGCGATGGATGGGAACTGGATTCTGGATCTGGAGTCAGGAACACATGGATTGGGATCAAAGGCAGATGAACAGACAGGGTCCTCCTTGGATGCCAGCCACTGAAGAAAGAGGCCTGACCCTTTGATCCCTCAGGTTTTATATTGGGTATGGAACAGATGGGATGGAATATGCCAGTTTTGGGTCACCTGTCCTGTCCACTCCTCTGCACAGATGTCACCCCTCTACACTCTTCTGCTCCCCACCCTCCAATGGGGCAGATAACGAAGTGAGCTGAACTTGGTTATTATAGCAATGGCTATAAGCAAGAGCCTGTCTGCAAACCATTCCTTGTTATTAACTACAAACATCAGGTCTGGCAGCCAACAATGTCTGCAAAATAACTTCAGAGAGTAAGAAAAGCCTTAATTGAAAAGTAAAATTACTAAAACGAAAGTTAGTTCTGTTTAACCTCAAACCAGGCCCCACTTGTGCCTCTGGTGTCAGAATAAACTAATGACACAGCATCAGATGCACTAAGTGCAACCCATTTCTTCTCTAAGTTCCATAGTTCCTCTATGTTCTTATTGTATCATTTGGAAATGACTACACAGATACAAGACGTGAAGAATATGTATGTAATATTCATCTGTTTTTTAAAGGTTTTATAAATTATTATGAAAAAACTTCATTATTTCTTAGGAGTGTAACGTCACAGTTCCCCACAGCAGAATGACCTTCCCCTAACTTCATTTTTCATTAAGTTTATGTGAAATATTGAAAATTTACACCTCTGTGGCAGCAGATAATGGTGATGTGATATATATCTGAACGACAGAAATATTATTACAAATATTAATATAAAGTTAGCCTAATGTTAAGTCTTGAACTTAAATCTTCAGTACTGCAGCTGAATGATTCTAACAAATTAAAAATTGGCACTCATAAAAAAGCTGTTGAAACAGGAAAAGATATAATGTGGTGCATGAAATATGGAGAAAAGATCCAGCAGAAGCGTTGAAATAAACTATAAAGAGTAAAGTTCTGGCACCGAGAAAGTTGGCTAGAGATAAATGCCAAAGTATTTTATGTCAAAGCCATACGTTGAAAAACAAGGGGTTAATAAGGGGCAGGTATGGAGGGCGCTCATTTTTTAAATTAATACCATTCTACAGAAGACTGGAATAATCGCTGTAATGTAATTTCATTCATCATTTTCCGATACAGCACGTCCTTAGCAGTTTAAGATAAACAGATCAATTTAAGATAATATATGATATACCAAGGTAAACATGGTGTTCCTGGTGATTTATTAGGTGTTGCTGTAGGACTGTTTTCTGTCCTTTGTACATATAATTGCGACTCTGTCTTCCTGTAACCTAATGAATTCACAAGGTTCTACTTTCTCACGGGTAGTGTTCTGAGGTTAAAATTGCAATAATAAAAGGCAAAACTTTACTCAGGAAAACAAATTACAGAACAGCCACATCTATTTAAGAGATCATGCTATAAGTCAGGCTGTTATAATTATGTTAAAAAGGTTCACAGGTTTTTTCCTTACAAATATGGGTATTAGTTATTTGAAAACTTGATAACCTGTATTTAAAAATTAACTTCAGCATGTCTAGCCTGCATCACCATTTGAATATCAAAATCAATCTGAGTGACAGAGTTTTGAGGTGCTTTCTCCATCCTTCTTTTTGGAATGTAGTTACCCAATATGGATCAGCTGTACAGACAACTGTATTTACTTTCACAAAGTTGCATTTTGTTCCCCAAATCCTTACCCATACACACTATATACATACACACCACGTCAGCAACATAGCACAAAGCTTCCTTTCCCTGGATTTCCTGATTCAAAATACTTTTATGTAAAGAATTTAAAAAAAAAAATAGGGAAAACACCTACTAATGTCAATCAAACCAAGATATTTCTCCTATTAAGTTTCAGTTTTGTATGACGAAATATTATTTGCCTAGTAAAATAATTCAAAAATCAGTATACAACAGATTCAACACTCAAGTAACTCACCAGCAGAGCTCTCCTGGATGGAACTGAAGGATTACTGAAGTGCTTTTGTGCTAATTACAGGTATGTTACGGAATTATTTTTATAGTACAATCCACTTTCTCATAGCATATTAGGGCACCATCATTTTCAGAATACCACAAAACTAAGGTCTTAGAAGCCGCCAGTGCTAAGAGAAATAAAGCATTATATGTTACATAAATGTAGCATGCTGAAAGAAAGGAAAAACTCATAAAAAGTACAAAACGAATCAATGACTTCTTTTTTTCACTATAGGAGAACCAAAAAATATCTTGCCAGTGTCACATTGCATTATTTTTTGTACTATATCAGCCTGATTTGTTGTATTTTCCGTTTTGTTTTGAATTAATGCTGCCCCATATACATTTCATGTTTGTTTAATAATACATGAAGTAAGTTTACATTATTTTTATATTTTTCATCAAAACCCTTGTTCTCATTGTGATAGATAGAAACATAACAGTTTATTCTTTGATAAAGATTTAATAAAATATTACATTTGTGGAAACACATTTTGGGATCTTCTACTTAGTTTTTGGTTCAGTGTGGACAATCCTTAGTACGTGAAAACTGCAAAGAGTACATTTTGATATTAAAAATGTTTTAATTTCACCAAGTGATAGTGATGCACTACATAATCTAACAAGATTCATTCCCTGTAGATATGAAGAAAGGAATCCACTTTATTCTGAGAAATTAGACTATGCCTACCGTTGGTTTTACATTACTAAAGAATTTCAATTTTTAGTATTGTCCTAGGAAACCATGGCCTAAATTCCCAAAAATATTGAAGTTGAATTTTAATACTTTTGTATAGTTCCATTTGTATATTTCATAAGTTTAGCTTAATTTGATTCATCTCAATGGAAATGGAAATATATAGATGGTTTATACTTTATAACAAAGGTGATATTTTGGACTGGTCATGACAAACCAGTCTTGATGACGGGCATTTTGTCACTGACTTCACCAAAGCCAATTAGAGGTTAAAACTATGTTTTTGGAAGAAATATTTTAGACTAATCTTTCCTACTATTATGGTATTTCTAAAATCAGTTTACTGTGAGGGGGGTGAGACCCTGGCCCAGGTTGCCCAGAGAAGCTGTAGCTGCCCCATCCCTGGAGGGGTTCAAGGCCAGGCTGGATGGGGCTTTGAGCAACCTGGTCTGGTGGGAGATGTTCCTGCCCAGGGCAGGGGGTGGAATTGGATGGTCTTTAAGGTCCCTTCCAACTCTAACCATTCTATTCATTTCTTCTAATGACCACAGAAGTGGGAGGAAAAAGGGATATTGCATAAAGGAAATGCCACATAGAATGTTTTAGCTGCATCCCTGCTTCTTATTCAATGAAATCTGAAAAATCTATGTCCTTGACACAGGTACCTATTCTCAAGGCTGTCACCAGAATGATTACAATCAGTGCTGCCTCCAAAGCATTTGCTCTCTGAAGAAATATGAATTTAAAAATAAAATAAAAATTGAAAAACAGAGCTTAGAAATTGTTTTGATTGTGGTGAATTTAATGGACACAATAATGAATTATGAGCATAAAGAAACTCATGTGTTACTACTATTTGTTTAAAATTAGCTTAAATGGTCTTACATGTTTAGGTTCTTTTGAAATAAACTAAAAAACACCTGGCATGGTTATTTCAAGTGTTCAAGAAAAACCAAAGTTCAACAAGAGCATATTTGAGAAGATGCTCTTGCAATTGCATATCTCAGGTAATGGTCATTCCCACACAGTTTTCCCTTCCATTCACAGATCTGTGCTGCATTTTATACATGTCACTCTATTGAGCCACCCCCAACGACTCTGCAAACGGGACTAATTTCTACTGCAGATATTAAGGTTGGTTATTACAGTAAAAAAAAGCATACAAGTAACTTTAAAATGTTTAAAAGCACCCGTAAGGCAGCTCAGGATATCTCAATTATTATCTTGCTAACCCTTACGCACACGCTATACAATAAAAGGAAATTTTTATTTAGTTTAACATTCCCTATTTCAAGACAGCTTTGCTTTTTTTCTAGTAGATATCCTACATTTTAATATAAAATATATCAGATTAAAAGTATCAAGTACTGCTGGTGGAAGAAAATTTGTCCACAGCAGCCTGATAAGGTCAGAATGATACAGCTCCAGTTATTTATGACTATCAGTCTGGAGCCTGCAGGCATTTCCTAATGAAAATCCAAGATACTGGTAAAAATTCCCAAGCTGCCAAAAAGTGTGAGGGAAACAGAACTAAAATATAAACGTGGTTAATGTACACAATGAACGAACGATGCACAAGCATTGCCCTAGAAAAGCCAGCAAATATTACTTCAACAAAATCCTTGGTAATAACAGTTCTATGTATTAGACAAGCATATTCTTTTATATTTCTGAACATTAGAAATTCTTATTTAAAGGATACTTTGTCCACAAAAACATGCCAAACATAAATTTTTCACAGCTCAAAATTTCAGCTCTGAAATTCAAACTGTTAGAACATTTGCTTTGTTTATCAATTGTCCATGAAACGCCTGATATTCCCAAATGTGCTCACTATTCAAAATGATCTGGCAAATAATCCATTTAAATCCATTTCACTCATGTACTACTCAGAAACTCTTTGTTGCAACTATCAGTTTGAGTATCTGCTATTCAAAAATTTGCTATTCCCACATTAATATCATTCCTCAATTTGTTGCTGAATTCTAAATAGAGGATTCACAAGTGGGTGAAGGGCAAAATCCAGTCAAGTGCCTTAGAGCACTGTCAGTTTGGAATCAATTCACATTCCACCTGGGTAACCTTTGCAAAAAATAGTCCTTTTTTTTTTTTTCCAAAATGGACAGTGCTGAAAACTAGTATTTCCCAGTCATGGAGTATTTTGGGGATCTAGCCCACCGTGTTATTTTCTATGTCAAATAGACATGCTGAGCAAGGATGCAAATATTACTACTATCCATACTTTAACACACATCTGACAATGGAAAAAAACAACTTCTATACACAAGAATGGCCCAAGAAAGTCCAATCTAATCTGAAGCACAAGTTAGATTAAAGGAAATTGCTTGACGGTTGTATTTAATATTTTTACGCAGTGTTTCCCAACCATTTTTTCTGATACTATACTAAGCCTTCTGTTAATATTAAATTACTGATTTTCATAGCAAGAATTACTGAAAGAAATAATTTATCTTGCCAAAAACATATCTAAAAGTAGATTTAACATGTTCAGTTGAATTATGTTACAATATTTAGATTTTTAGCTGAGCTCCCACAAACCAGAAGTTAAAACATGATTTAGTTTGAAACCACTCCCCTTCATATGAGACAGGTATCAGGAATTACAGGCGTCTTTGATTTGTGCTCTCATCTTTTAACAAAATTCAAAAACTCATTGCATAAAGCTGATTTTCTAAGGGGGAATGACACCTTTTAATGATAAGTTTTCATTTCTCAGTTCTTGTTAGAATAATAACAGTATTTTTGGGGGCTAAAATTAATTTATATCTTTCTCCACTATAAAAAAAAAAAGCAGCAAAGAAACAGTATTAGAACAAAGCTTTGGAATTACTGGAACAGCACACACGGGCATTTTCAAACTAGTACTGGAAGAAACAACTTCCATTTCAGTTTTGCTCCCGACCTGACATGCAATAATTGTTTCCTAGATGAGTTCTTCCTAATCATTACTTAATCGCAATAAAAACCTTAGCTGTGTAAACTGGTATAAATCTCTTTGCTTCAGTGCAGCGCCGATAGAAGCATCAGTAGAGTTGCTCAGTATTAGCACTGGGTTTGAGTTAACACCTGCCTATAGGACTGGGGGAGTAAAAAATATTGCCACAAAGCAGATAAGAGTTTGGCTCAGAAGCAGTAAATAAAACCTGGGGTGTTTACAAGGAATCACATGTAGCTTGAACCACCAGATGAAAAAAAAGAAGTATCATAAGCTGCAAAAAGACTAATGGCAATGACAAGGCAGCACTTAGGGCACGAGCTATTTAGAATGAATCATAGAATCATTTTGGTTGGAAGGGACCTTTAAGATCATCAAGTCCAACTATCAACTTAACACTGACAAAACCACCACTAATCCATGTCTCTCAGCACCATGTCTACATGTCCTTTAAATGCCTCCAGGGATGGTGACTCCACCACTCTCCTGGGCAGCCTGTTCCAATGCTTGACAACCCTTTGGGTGAAGAAATTTTTCCCAATATCCATCCTAAACCTCCCCTGGAACAACTTGAGGTCGTTTCCTCTTGTCCTGTCACCGGTTACTTATGGCTCTCAGAGAGTATCTGGGATGGGATGCAAAATTATGAAGGATGCTATATTAATGGCAAAGAAACTTCCTATTAAACGTGGCCTATATGTACATCTGGCTGCGAAAAGAATGCTGAGGCTGTGTCCGAACGCTGCGAGGTCACACAGCGATCTGGCTCCTGGGAAAAATGTCAGGGGTCCCTAAGGATGCTCAGTTCCGAGTTATGTATTGCTCTCCTTCACATAGCAAAATTGAGTACTCAAACGAGATTTATGACAGGGGACTTTCTGGCTGCAGTTTCTGCTCTCCAAAGATAGAGAAAGAGGTCAGAGCACTGAGATAAAGTAGCTCTCAACAAGGGAAAGACTGAAAAAAGTGTACATATACAATTTTAACACACAGTTTTACACATACACTCTTATTTAAAATACTTGCACATATATGTAAATATTTCTATGTGTGTGCATATATATACATTCCTATACATTATAGGAAATAATCCGTGGGGTTTTCCTGTCAAAGGCAGGGTTAAGGAATCTGTGATTCCTGAAACACTGGCCTAAGGGTGACAACGTGAGTCACTCACAGTGTGATTTTGAAATGGGGGAAGGTAAAGCTTTGGAAAAATGCTGGGGATTACAACTAGCCCAATATTTTTTAAAGCAATATTAGAAGGGAAAGTTTGCCCAGCAGTTGGAAACGATGGTATCTAAAAATGAGCTGATTCTCAGTGATGTGGGGCAGAGGACAAGGAAGGGGAAAAGAGGAACTATTTGGCATCTGAACTGAAATATCTGAAAATACTGGTCTCAGGGCTGTTATCAGTGAAGCAAAGTTTTCAGTAAATTCCTCTACACCCTTTTGAGGAAAAGAACTAAATGGCTCTGTCTAAACCTTCCTCACTAAAGCTGTGCTGGGTTAACCAGTTTGGGACCTCTATTTTTGCAGCGCAGGCAAACCCCGAGTTGTTTGGGACCAACAAACAGATGGCTTGAAAGCGAGATTTATTAAGTGTCTAAGATCTAAATTAATTTTAGGCTGAAATTAGAGTCTAACAAGGTAATTTGGGATTGTCCTTTTGGCAGGTGTTCATTGCTAGTACTTTTCCCACAGCAACCAGTTCCTTAATAACGTGGAGTTACAAATGGAGTAAAGGGAAGGCTCTGAAGAAAGCTGGGAATAATTTGTCGGTTTTCTGTCAGTTGATAAGGAAGACGACTCCCTTTGCTAATATCTGCTTAAGCTTTACACGAGAAGGGGAATGTTTACAAGTTATGTCACAATTTTTTGGTTTAATACATCTTCCACAAGTGAGATGTAGGACTCTGGAGCCCTATTAATAAGCTGGGGCAGGATGGGAGGGCAGGTAGTAGCTCACCCGAAAATTGGGATGATGGGAGAAAAGAATGGGTGACTTGCACTGTTATTAAACCCAATACAATTCCAAAATGAATTAAAGTTTCCAGATGCTTAAACCCACATGATCCTCGATTGGTTTAATTTCCTGCTCTGCTAAAGAAAGGCCTTGCCACACAGCAACAACAGTTTCACTGAAAAAAATTAAAAAAAGGGTCCAGTTTGCCAGCTTTATGTCCTGGGCAGTGAGAAACCAAAGCAGATTGCAATTTTTTCCCCAAGCTCTTAATTACTAGAAGTTTCTCCTCTCAGCAAACCAGAAGCTTTAAAAAGGAAGAACACCGGAAAATGTACTTACGGGACTATGGTTCTGTATAAAACACACATACACATGTTTTCTTGGACATATTTTAGCGGAGGTAATTAATTAATTAGTATAATTAAACCTCTCAGCTTCTATCTCTGATATAGGTATGGCTATGGTTAGGACAGTTTAAAATTAATACAGCTGGAAAAAGAACAGGTTGCAGGAGTTTGGTAATTCAGACTTTTACCCAAACCAATATACTGAATAAAAAAATGCAAGCGAACAAAAAATAAGCTCACAACTTTCATGACTTTGGTATTTACTTCTTTAGAAGAGACGCTTAAAAGACTATGCTTAACTGAGGTCTCCAAAGGGAACCAGCACTTTTCTAGTATTTTCAGCATTTGAGGCTTAGTTTAAAATCAAAATTGATGTGACCTGACAAAAATAAGTATACAAGTTAGAAAAGGCAAATGGTTGGGTTAAAGTAAATTCAAAAGCTGATGTCTCATTGCATTATTTATTTCAGTCAGACAGAGTCAGTGGCAGGACTAAGGAAAAAAGTCTAAGTTTAACATACCACCAGCAGTGTCTACTTTCTCCTTTTATTCACCACTGGCACATTCATAGGTTTGGGGTTAGAATAAGATTCTGTTACCAATTAACCTACGTGTTATACAGAGTTTTATTGATAACTGAGGATGTCAAAGACATCTCTCCTCCCTACACGCATTGGAGCTGGGGAATCCTTGGCAGGGAACACATCAGAAACTACGTGTGGGAGAAGAGTTTTTTCCTCTCCTCAGGTCTTCTATTCATGACTTGATCAGCAGTGGAAGTGATGGAGCTAATTCCCAAAGCAATTTGAAAATTCTTGGATGAATCATACAAGATTGACAAATACCTTTGCATAAAAGCATGAGACTTTTGGCTTTCCATCATGCATAAAAAGCTAAACATGTTTGTCAGTTAGGTTTCTGCAATACTTTTTTTCATTTTAATTTCATTGGGCAATTTCCCTGCTGTCACTTTTATTAACATTAGCTCTTGCTCGTCCTTGAAAGAATTCATTTCTCTTCAGCTTGTAAGGGCGCCTGAAAAGCTGCGCTGCTTTTCTGGAGAGGGCAGGACGCCCTGGTTACGCTTCAGCTTTATACTCTAAAGGCAGTAATGCAAAACCACTCGCCTCAAGAGTAGGTGTTTCCCACACTCTTAATTGTTGTGCACCGGGATGTGTGTCAGAACCTTCTCTCTAAGGACACTGCAGGGCACAAGGTGAAGTGCTGCAAACACATCTACAAGGGGTTTATAAATTCCGTAACAGAAACAGCCAACGATGCTTTCAAAAGGAACAAGCTGCTGTTACCCATGGGGTATGACATCTTTTTAAAATGTTATCCATTCCTTTGGATTAATTTGAGTGAGCTTAATTGATTACATCAAAATAAAAAAAAACCCAAACTCTATTTTTAGATAAATATTATGCATTTGGTAAACACAACTGTTGCTTACATCTTTTGCATTTAGTTCTTGTTACGGACACACTGTTGTCTAATACAAGTACTTAGTACTGGTTTACCAATGCTTATGCATTATCTTTGTACTTAGTAGATACAGAGATATCAACAACAGCAAAATATAGGGATATGATGTTGTTTTAATGTCCCAGTGAAACTAGGTGTAAGCATTATGTGGGTCAGTCATGAATAAAATTTAATTGCTATGCTACTGGGAATATTAGCTACTAAAGTTACCAATAACATTTATTTAAAAAAAAAAAAAGATATTTTCAAATATACATTTACGCCATAAGTTTTGCAGAACAGCAGTTTCTCTCTCCAGTTCAAAATGTGATGCTTCTTTAAATACTGTATGTTTTAAAATGATAGTAATCCTGCAATTCTAACACAAATTACTGCATAAAAGATTTGTTTTTGACAGCATGCAAAACGCACAATCCTATATATTCCTATTTTCAATTTTTTTAGTGGCCATGATTTTTACATTCTCTAGGTCTGACTACAGGATCGGATGTGGAGCACATTTTGAAAGGAAGACTGGAGAAACTGGGCAGAGTTAAGTGGTTGAGAAGACTGAGAAGGAAGAGAGGGTTGGAGTGGTGAAGGTTAGAGAGGCAGCAGAGCACTATGGAGGGTGGCTGAGACAATTCTCTCCTCCCAGTTTGCTCCCACTTTGACTCCTCAACTCCCCTTTATTTCAGGTCTATTCCAGACGCAGGTGAAAGGGTAGTGAATAGTCAATCGATTGCTTATGTCACACTTCAACGCTGAAGAACCATCAAGACGCAAGAGAAATCTCCTAAAATCTCCCCAGCAGAGTAGGTTTAGTGGATTTCTTACAGAGGATAGAAAAACTATTTGCTCCAAAAGTCCTTCCAAAGAACCTGCTTTAGAAGAGGGATATTGAACAATGGTAAGGACACTGATAGCTCAGAGGAAAATATTGTGCTTTTTTCCACCACCTCAGATGAGGGCAGGTAATGGAGAAATCTAATGCAGCTGAAGGAAATGTTACCCTTCTGAGTGCTTAGAAAAAGGGAATAGAAAGTGGGAACATTTCTAAAAGTTTAGGTACACTTCCTATTGAAGTTTTTTAAACTATTTGCACCAAAATAATTAGTGAAGGCTATTTTAAACACACCAATCTATTAAATATAAGTGAAGAAAACAGTGTTGTGATTCATATTACTTAAAGTTAACTAAAGTAGTAGGGTTTTTAGATAACGTGTGTAGCTTTATAAAATGCAGGGAGAAATCACAATAGTAAAAATCTGAATAAAAAGCAATTTTTTTTTTTTTTTTTGCGAGGAGACAACCTATGCATTTTCACAAAATTTTCATTGCTACTATAATTTCAAGAAACAGTCATTGAGACTGTATAGTAGAGGACCTTAAGTTATATTAGGAGGAAAGGAATGTAGTTTCTGACCTTGGGTCTCTGTCCTTAAGCCAGTGAAAGTAGTTGCATCCTCAAAAGAAAAGCATGTGATGCCTTCTAGGCATCTAGAGGTAGTTCTGGAACTCTCTGCACCTACATGTTGACAAACTTCTCTCTGGAGGCGTAAGTGTGGAATATCAGGTGCCATTTCCCGAACTCAGCTATTAATGAGTCCTTGCTATTAATAATTCCTTGATTATAAATGATTCCTTGACACTGTCAACAGCAAAATTTCCTTCTGTGTGCATTTCAGTATGAACAACCTCTGTTCACTGAGCCATAGCTCACATAAGCTTGTAAACTAAGTTGATACAAAATACTGAATATAAATATAGAAACGGAATGAATTCTATGAATGAATCTTGTCACTGACTCATGACTTTGGACTGAAAGTCCAATTGTGCTGAAAAATATCCCAAACCTAATTTAAGTCGTACTTCATTCTAACAGCCTGAATAAATAAGGATATTTTCACAAACTGCTTTGCAAATGAAACATTCCCCGGTGTTCCAAGACAATACAGAAAGACGCACAACTAAACCAGTGCTGGAGAAATGAGAAACCAGAAGGGCACGACCCGTTCCCTAATGGTTTTTACCTGCTGCAGACGTCAATGTTCCCAGCAGCAGGCTCAGATGCCCGACTGGGATCAAGCGATGGGCCCTGGATCGATACAGCACCATATACTTCCCAAAGAGCTGGCAATTACTGACTTGGAAAGCACTTTCACAAAATTTCAATATTAGGTCAATATACTAAATGCCTCTGTTTTGATCCACGTTGTGTTAGCTCCAGTAAAGAAATACATCTTAAGCTGCTTTTTCAGACAAGCTGCTAAGTATATGCACAGATTTTTCTAATAAAAAGATGTAGGAATGCAGGAACTACAATAGTGCATACCAAACCCAGCCTTTTATATTTATAACAAATTAAAAAAAATCAAAACCTTTTCAATGAAGCTAATGCTATTTTTTAAATTCTATTTTCACACTTTGTTATCACTAGCTGAACTTTTACAATTTCATTTATTTTTTACTAGTGAGGGCAGGTTGTATGTACACACTGAGACTCTTCAAAATTACAGTACACATATACCCTTGAAGTTTTTACGACCAGTTGGAGGGGGCTTTGAGCAACCTGGTCTGGTGGGAGGTGTCCCAGCCCATGGCAGGGGGACTGGAACTAGACAGACTTTACGGCTCCTTTCAAACCAAACCATTATATGATTCTATGATATTACATATACAAATGTATATATAGAGACGCATATAGAATGTACACATACAAAAACACGTATTAAAAACACATATGCTTTGAAGAGAAATGTAGTAGCTATAACGAAAAACCCAGCTATTTGGGGTTACTGGTATTTCAAATGGAAAACTCACGGTGACTAAAATAATTCTTCTATTGACATACGCTTACATATTCTGTACATTATTAAGAACAATTTCTCTCTATTTTTAAAATGCCTTTTTTTTCCCTTAATACTGACAGAGAAGGCTGTTTCAATATGAGAGGAGTACACGATTCTGCACTTTTTTTTTTAGGATGGAATTCAGCCAGTTTCTAAACTTAAATCCCAAGCAGACCCTCAGCCAGTGTGCCTGGTGTCACAGCCCCCGTCACTGGTGCTCTGCCAGCTCCACCAGCTGAGAACACGCATTGAACTTAAATATGTGTTTGCTCTGAATGAAAACAAGGTTCAAAACTGGGCCATTTCCGACTAAACTCTCCCGAATGAATAGTGCCACCTGCTGAAGCTCCAACCCGACGAATGCTTCCCCGTAAACAGAAGTAGTGAATGCAGTTACACTAAGTGCTTTACTGATTTAAGGCCGGATTTGTGCTTATCATCCCCAGAAGCACTTTCACATTTAGAAGAAGCTTCCCTTCCAAGTGACGGTTTTGCTATTCCCCTCTTAGCTTCACGGCACCATCCCTCCCTCACCGACTCAAAGAGAAAAAAGAAAATGTAACCACTTGCCCGTTATGTGATTCCTTCTTTGAGCAACCCCATTGCAGATATCCGCGATTCACACATGGCTACATTGCTAATATACAACTTCAGCTGACATAAAACACTCACATATCAGATACATAAGAAGAAAAATATTAATTGTCATTTCGGCAAGGCAGTCTGAGTAACAATTAGCCGACATTTGCATACAATGTCAGTCTAATGCACTTTTGAAATGCCTTCTAGTCTATTAATCTCATTTTGAAGTAAATTAAGAGGAAGCTGTTTTGGGCAAGAATACATCAATTTCCCAGTTTAATCAAACTCTTTGGCCATTCTCACACACCCGTATTAATTTGTGATTGGTTTTGGGTGTTTTAAAGGCCTAGGTGGACATTTATGAAGATGAAGAGGCATCTCCCTTCACCTCCTCTCAGCATGCTGCCAAGCAAAGCCTGGGCTTGCTGAAAATGAGACTTCTCTCACCACTTCCCTCTGACATTGAATCTGAGCTATTTATAAAGCCAAAAGATGTTCCGTGGAAATTACTCAAGAGGAAAGTTTGGGTTTGATGGCCATGTGATGGATAAATGTACAGACAACTCTACAAGAGACAACTTCCGTTGCATGGAGCCACAAAACAGAGTGCAAATTCAAATCTAACTATTCGAATCTCTAAATAGTCATTAAGAAAACTTCAGATGCCAAACATCTTCCTGCATATATATTTCAATTCTTCACAGAAAACTCAGAACTATGTTCAAAAAAAAAACTCTACAAAGAGCATTCAGGAAGAATAAATATAGTCCAAACATTTGAAATGTCTTGCTAAATTGATTTCTTTCACTCAATGTTTAGAACTCATAACAAATACAAAATACCACCATCAACTCTATTCATGTTATTGAAGTTTGGGAAATTCATAGATAAACATGGGGTTTTGACAGGGCAACAACTATTGCTCTAGTGAAATTTCATATGAGGAAATTAATTTAGCTTGTTTACTGTGTGAATATATATGGACCCACCAGGACAATGTCGGTGTTAAAAGAGCAAAAGACCTCAAGTGTCAATCAAAGAAATAAAACCAAAAAAAAAGATTTCAGAGGGGCTTTGAAATGCAAAGGTCTTAACTGCAGGAATTATGGGGAAATTTCTCAGCTCAAAGAACAGATCCACAAAATCTCACGGATACAACTATATGCGTTAAGCTTCTGAAGAATTGCTGAATCAGGAATTCAATGTTCGCTTGTTATTTGTGTCCCGCAATTCTCAGTATAAGGTGTAGATCATAAAAATAACTTTTTTTTCCCTGAAACTCTACGTCACCCTCTAACTTGTCAGGGAGTTACAGATCTCATTCTCATGTTAGCAAAAAAAGAACTTAAAAACATATTTTTTTTTTTATACAAGTGCATGTCACATTTTTCTGTTCTTTTTTTTTTCCCATTTTTGTGGTGTATTTGCGCTGATATTCAGTGTTTACAGCATCACTAAAAAAAAAACAACTGGTGAGAACTATTATGTTTAAGGAACAGACAATTAATTTCTCATCCACGCAAAACTCCCCTTGACAAACCCAAAACCTAAAAATGTCTGTAACCAACATACGAGACATTTCAAATAAGTAAATATGAGTAAATCAAATTTCCAACAATAAAAATGGACAAATAACTTTACAAATGTTTATTTGTAAAAACAATCTCACTGAGAGCATTCATGAAAACAAACAAAACATTATTCACTGAGAAATATTTGCCCCAAGCTAATGAAGTAATTGTTTTGCATTTTGACTTTGTGTGACTCATTACGATGTCAGAATTGACTGTGGAGAAAAAGCAGCAGCTGGTTTATTTTTCCCACCGACACATTTACTGCGATGCCGGTTTGTCCACAGCATTCCAAAAATCGGGATTCCATAGACCTTGCTAAGAGAAGGTGTCAAACACCATGAGAACATCAGTTCTCCTGTACTGGTTGTGTCAGAGCATGTGCCCTGATTGAGTGTAACACCATTACTGAAAATCAGAGTACATTTTTTTTTTGGTCTTGACAATTGTCAACTGTATGTTGAGTCAACAGCCTGGAAATGAGACATAATTATGCTGCTCAGCAAGGACTTGCAAAAAAAGGTTGAATTTAGACTAGAATAGCATGTGAAACACATAAGAATTGGACAGGATCCATTTTTGTTGTCCTCACAACTTGTAGCATTCAATTTGTACTTTCTTAAATATTTACCACATAGTGGGGGATGAAATCACTGGAAAGAAAGCAGTGTGTTTAAGAGAATACAAACCATGAATACAAAGTGAAAAGACAAAGCCCTCAGTGCACATCAATCATCTACAATTCTTTTAAATGAAAGCACCTATATCTCCATACTTCCTCAGCCAAGAGATAAATGCTACGTAAACTTGAAATATTTGGGTGCTTCTGAGAATGAGCTCTGTAGCACTTACATCTGCTTTTACAGTGTGACAGAAGAACCACACAGATTTTTACGTATATTAAACATATATATATATCTATATGTGCTACTGTACGCAAAAATTTTTGTGGGCAAAGATGAAAAATATGAATTGAACTTTTTTCGCCTAAAACAGTATGATAATTTATTGAACTACTCACACTGGAAAGAAAAAAACATTGAAGAGAAATTTAGGTATCTGAAAGATGACTTCATAAAGAGTATTAACAGGTGACATGACAGATATTGGCAAGGTATAATTATCAGTCTTGATAATGAAAGTTTAACATACTGAAAAAAACTGGTGATTCATATTTCGATTCAAAACTAATGGATCTGATAAAGTGTCTGATAATGGCTGGAAGAGCGGAAGGGATATGGGGGTGATAGGAACCATCCCAATGTGTTTAATGTATTTTAAATTTCATTAACTGAGATGCTAAAATAGCTTATACACAATCAAGACAGTTTCTAATTCTGCTCACAAACAGAATATTTCTGGATGTAGATCATCTAAACACAATTATCAGTTTCTTATATCCTATCAATGTGTACACGCTTCCAAGGTTTTTTTTATAACAAGTCATTT
Organism: Tringa tobata; assembly: GCA_033628505.1. Classification (NCBI taxonomy): domain Eukaryota; kingdom Metazoa; phylum Chordata; class Aves; order Charadriiformes; family Scolopacidae; genus Tringa; species Tringa tobata. The sequence goes on from JAHREE010000217.1 coordinate 1,698,554, forward strand.
TTTCAAGCTGTAAAATACATCACATTATTCCAGTGATGATTTGAAATTTATCTTGAACATTTTAGTTGTTGTCTCCTGAGTTTTACATCACCCCTTTCCATCAAATTTCCATGAAGTTTCATAAAATTGTCAGTTACCCATTACAATATCGGGGGATAACGCCATTGCCATGGCTCCTGTGCCAAACAGAGAGTCTACCCCTCATTCCACTGCTCAGGCAACGGCAGAGGTTTCTACATCTCTCTTCTACACTCTGACAAAATTATACCAACATCCCACTCTATTATATATAAAAATACAAAAGTAAATACTTTTTTACAGTAACTTCCCTGGATGCGGCTGTCTCAGCTACATATTAGAAGATAAAGTGTGGAAGACAATCGGACACTGAAGGTATAAAACCAGAAAAGGTGATGGCACAGGAAAGGTTTGAAGAACCTTGACATGCATTTCGGAAAAAGCATTTCAAGCACGGGGAGAATCTCTGCTCTTCGCTAACAGGAAACCATTCTTCTTCTTCAAAGGCTTAAATGTAATTTCAGAAAAACTTGTGGATTCGGAGAATAAGAGCATTAGATACCAGGAGTGGGTTGTGTAGCTTCGAAGGTCAAGTATAAGATCAGAAATAAAAGCAAAATGGGAATTTATGGGCAGAATTTCAAACTAGAAAAAGCATTTTCCAACTCAAATCTGCATCGCAGGTGACAGACTCACAGCACAAATGCACTTTCAACCTATGAACTGCATCGCTTTATTTCCAGTAACATAATGACATTCCAACTACTCTAAAAACCAGGTAGATTGAGAATCTTAATATGAATTTCAGCAACACAAAATGTGTTTCTTCAGCAAAGCACATACATTTGTTTCCTGCCTCGGTTTTCAGCCCAGTTCTCATTACCTGTATAAACAATATAATTACATCAACTATATAATTGCTTAGATTAATTGGAGTTCTGTAATCACAGCTGTCTAGTATTATTCTTTTTGCTAAATATGAAAGAAACATCATATTTTGTGCAAAAATGTAGCCAAGTTTGTCAGAAACCTGTTTTCCTGCATCATTTTCAATTGCCAGCAGCACTATGACACCAATTATGTGTTACTTACATCATTATTTTTAGAATAGTCTTTCACGTTGACACATAGTTTTGTTTCTCAAGATATGACATTAACATTTAAAGTCTCACAAGCTTTTTTGTTGATCTTCCATAGATAATGTTGGGGACACAAATGTGCTTATTTGGGAATCACATAGTGTATCTCTGGAAAATTGGTTTTAACATTCTCTTGGACTCTAGATCGACAAAGCAGGTTTTTCTGAACCTGGTTGTATTTCTTAACGGGCAGCAAAAATTGATTACTTTCAACAACTTTAAAATCTTCTCTAGCAAGTCAGGAAAATTACCATTTTTAGTGGTACGACCTCTCTCTTTACAAGCTTCTCTGATGGAAGAGAACTTAGTAAAAAAAACAGTTACGATCCTGGACATTTAAAATGTTATACTTCTGTGTGTGCTCTTTTAGAACACTTTATTTATTTACCAAATACTTGTGCTAGAAGCCCTGTGGGAGTTACAAGTTCTTCATTTTTTTATTCATAATTCCTCACAGCATAACATCAAGGCTAAACTAAACTGTTGGGCCTAAACTGGAATGAAATTAATTTTCTTAAAATCATTAATATAGCATCTGAGCTCAAAATAGTCTTCCTTCTTCTCTTGGTTGTGGATTTCTAGCTGCTCCCAGGGCAGGCACTTGCACCCCTGTCTCTCAGAGGCTGATCAAGAGGCTGATCCAGCCAAGAAAATTTCTTTGTTGTTGTTCAAGCATCATTTTCAGCCTAATCAGATAATTGACTGTACGACCCCGTGGATACAAGCTGCCATTTTAATAGAAACAACAAACGAACAGCATAGAAGTATCTGGGAGAGTAGGAGAATCTGGGAGGTCACAAGGGAAAATGAGAGCAGTCCTTTAAGAAGCTGTCTTTTTTTCAAGGCTGCACTGAGAAGACAGCCAGATCCAGAGATGCCTCGAAGTTGGTCTCTGTGGTCACACCCCATGCAGACAAAAATCAATGTATCAGGATAAACAAAGATACCTAATAGGAGCAAAGGAAGGAAGAGAAAGACAGCTGAAAGGAGGGAGGCATACAGATCTTGAGAAACCTGGGTTGACGGGACCCTCAAAAGGGATGCTGAGGACCTGGGGAGAAATGGGGTGGTTAAGAGATGTGGAAAGGGAAGGAAGGGGACTGAGGAAGTGGGAAGAGGACTGCAGAGCAATGGGGCTTAATGGAGATCACTGGGAACATGAACTGTGATGGGGGGGAAGAAGTTGTGGGGGCGACTCCTCTTTTCCCACCCAGCACCTACTTTTGTTTGGTCATACCTAGTCTACTCCCCCCAAGTACTCCCAAACCCACTCTGCTTCAGCTTCCCACTCCCTTCCCTTCCACATTAAATACGTGCCCTTCTGCCGGGCTTCTGCTTCAGGCACGTCTCCACCCTGGGAGGGGGCAGAGCTTGGCCAGAAAACTGGTGTGAACCACCTGGTGGGAAGGAGGATCCAAACCTCCTGGATCCTTCTCCTCTCTCTAGGCACCTGCCTACTTCTTCTGTAACTAATAATGGCTTATTGAGTTTTCTCTCTGCCCCTACACAGGCTAAAAATAAAACTCCATCAAATAAGCCACCTATCCCCACCAAATTCAAAGCGCTTGCAATATTTTAAGTAGTATTTGGATTCAGAGATACAGCAGATGTTTCATCTTCTCCTTTGTTCTTAAAAGTTCATAACCAGCCATTGCAAACCGTAGGTATTACGGTAAGGTCTCATTCACTTTCATTAATTCTTCTACAAAGATCCTAATAAAATATACACCGGATCTGTATTTAGAACCACAGGAAAGACCCACAAGCCAAATGGATTTGTAATAACATCCGTAGTTTGCTGCAAGACATCTATATGATTTGCAATGATCTTAAGGTTATCTAATGATAAACATAATATTTATTTGTGATAAATATTAATAAAACTTCTTCTCAGTATTTGGTTGTTTAAATGAAGATGACTTTTGATTTTGTTCATCAGAGCACAGACCTACCAGGAGTTTTAAAGGACAGATTCAACTAGTAACTAGGATTACACTTTGTTCATAAAACTATAAAAGGATTAACATGGTGTTAACTATACAATAATAATGGCCAGGTGGCAGATTCCATTTACAATGACCTTTTGATCATCTCCCTGAGCCTTTGCCTTTTATTCCATCTGCACACTCCTAGCTTTTTTCACAAGGCTTAAAAAAGAGGTATTCATTTCACTTCTGTTAGAAGGGCCACATTTCAGGTTCTCTATTATCAAGTATTGCCATTCTCACACTACAGTAGGCCAGGAGTGGGTTTATGGTATATATCAAATATAATTTTTTTTTAATCTTTCAACTCTCTGTCATTTAAGAGATTGGTCTCTCTACTGAGTTGTGGGCCCAGTGATGCTGTTTTTTCACACACAAAAAGTGTGATTCAAGTTCACTGGGACCATTAAGACTCAGAACAAAGAGAAGTTTTTCTGTGGGGACTCGAGACTTTCCCATGACCAAATTACTGGAAATAACCTGAGCCGTCCCTTCACAATTTAGCAGGGACCTCAACACTCTTCCATATCATTCCCTGATGCTCTCTCTTCTTATGAGAAACTTCACCTCTGTATTTACTAGGACTTGAAATCGTCCAGCCACAGGAACTAATAAAACAGCTGGAAAATCAGATTATCCATTTTAACACATTTATAAGAAGTTAGTAAAGGAGACGGAAACTTACAAAATAGTCATTGGCTAAAACAACTACGAGTGCTGCTCTTAATATATTACTGCATTTATACTTCTCACTCTGGGGTTTCAAGTGGCTTTAGGCTTCATATTTAATATTTCACATTAGACAGTTTAGAAACAACTGTGGAAAACCATTCCTTGGTCAAATGTACAGGTTGTCCTTCATTTATTCTTAAGCCAGACTGTCAACCATGCACTGGTTCTCAGACAGCTTACTACTGATCATTAATTAATTACAACAAAAACTGACCCACATCTTCGGTATTTAAAAGCTATGGTGACTCTAATGAAAATATGATGGTTTGTCAGATAACAGCAAAGCATTTTGCATGTAAGATACCAAAGATAAAAAAGGCAAAAAGCTGGAAAAATGGGTTTGATGAATACAGATTTGGTGAATCTTGGTGAACCTGAGACATTTTTATGCTATCTACTCTACTGTTGTAATTTGCTACTCTACTTTCAAGTAGCTATTGGTAAAATAGATACACTAACACACCAGTTGTCTCAGCCATCATCTACAAAGATTTTAAATGAAATTTATGTTTCTACATATATGAACACCTTCTTTGGATATACAAGCCAAGCTATGGACTAGCCAGGGGCCAGGAACACAAGCTTTTGATACGGGAACACCAAACCTTGAAGGACAAATGGAGTACACAACTGCAAAAGACAAATCTGAACCAATTCCAGTAAAATATACTCTCAGAGCATATGAAATATGAGTATAAAAATGCACGCCTGAGTTCTTGTTTCCCCCTATATACTGCTGTTATCTTCCATAACTGCTGCCACAGAGGGAGGGAATGAATACATGCTTTTAACCTACTAAAGCTGTAAAAACGTGCACCAAACCTACATGGAAGGATGATCCATCTTTGAAATAGTCTCTTGCTAATTGCTTCTTTGTAGTAGTGCAGGACTTGTTGGTAGTAACAGCTGGAATCTTCTGTTAGATCTGCCCCTAGCAATTTCTACCACTAAAACTGAAGTTTTAGAGAAATCAGTTATGTTCCATTCATTATTAAAGGTTCAGGATCCTAAGATTATTTCTGTCTGTCCAAAAGGTGTAAGAATGAGAAGCATCTTCGGAGAGAGTGACTTGAATCAAAGAAAGGAAAAGATCTAAAGCTTGTGCTTTACCCACGTCAGTGAAACAAAATATTGAGGTGTTCTGTGATTATTTCATTTGTAGCCACAAAACTGAGAAGGAAAAGACATTCTATGAGAATAATTTAACTGAGTGCTGCATTACTATTTACATAGAAAATTACTGTGCAACCATATCCCTAAAAAAATGATGCGATTCCCCAGAATTTTGATCCTGAAAATTTGTGTAGATGAAGTACACTATCTCAACTTTGTTCAGATACAACTCAAAGATATTTCTACAGCACCCATCAAAGCACTATCCAAGTGAAACTCCAGAAGTACCTAATTTAGTACTTATTTTCTTACATCCTCTTTGCCAGCTCCATTATCTGAGCCAGAGATACATCTATCTTCAAAAAAAACCCAGATGCTTTCAAATTGCTGTTGCTTTTTAAGTACAAAGAACTTGGCTGTTGGAGCCTTCAGCTCAGCTTGGTCCTGATGAGGCATTTGTACCATCTTCGGTGAGCAGAGTCTTTCCCCACAGTAATGAGACTATTGGAGAAAGCAGATGGTGCACAGGAAATTACTTTTCAGGAAAAAAAAAAAAAAAAAAAAAACAAACCCAAAAAACCCCAGGGAAAATTCGAACTGTTGAGCAAGACAAGTTTCTTACTTGGTCGAGAGCTGAGTTTTTTCTCAGAGTACGTGGTATTGACAGAAGTCGGTGCTCAAGGATGAGAGAACCAGAAACTTCTCTGCATGTTCTCTTTCACAGACAAAAGAATTCTTAAGTGACTAAGTTTGATCTTTCCTTAAGGTTATCTGAACATCTGCTCTCGCTGTAACAAAATAACAACTTGAATATCGTGTCTTTGTTCTGCAGGTTTCTATTTCCATTCATTCCACCAGGGGGGGGGAAAAAAAGAAAAAAAGAGTTCTGATTTTTGTGATTTTACTTGATACTGGAGGGCTTGGGTCTGTTTTCCTTGAGAGAAGCAGCACCTGCCTCCACCTTCTGTTTCTCTTCTAGCAGCATAAGCTGTAATCTTATGCTGGAAAACCAGCAAAAAATTCACATTGTGGAAAACCAGAGCGAGAACTTTAAGTTTATATTTTGCAATTATAGGTGAAAATCTGCAGTTCTGGAGTGACTGACTGTTATTTGTCAAAACTATATTTTCTAGGACAAGAGAGATGAACCAGGATAAAAATGTGTCTGTAACTTATCAATCCTGGCAGAAGTTCTGCAATATTTATACAATAATAAAAACATTTACAGGCTGAATATTGCCTCTATTACTTCCAAATTAGAACTTCCCAATTTTATGTAAGTACAAATTTTTTTCTGTAATTATAGCCATTTCCAAATTAATCCATAGTATTCATTTTCCTATCCTTAAATATATAAACATTTTTTTTTTACTTCGACAGCTATGCCTAGACAGTGAAGTTTATCTTTGTGATCACTATTGTTTCTACTTCTTCCCTACACTGCAGTATAAGAAAGTGAATAATGACACCTGTTGTTTTGAATTTCTTAGTAAAATATCTTAGTAAAATATAGCATCATCTTGCTTTCATATATGATTAATACTTCCAAGACATCTACGAAATAAATCAACAAAACATTGCAATTTTATCTTTTTGATGGTGTTAAAGTACTTTTTTCTTACACAGAAGAAGCAGAAGTTCCTATCTGATTCTATGAAAAAATCTTCTGGCTTGAATAAAAAGTGTTTGATATGTGTTACCATTCATAATATTGAATAGTGGCAACGATTGCTATCAAATATACCAGCTTCATAGAAAAGAATTGTGTATGTTATAGGTTCCTTTTGACAGGTACTCATAAATCCCATTTTTATAAAGCAAACTCAAAATACAGAATAAATTGTATGTCACTAACTTGTAGACCCAGTTTTAAAAGCACTGTTTTCAGTCTATCCAGGCATTCACAGATGCACAGTTTACAGAGAATTAAATATTTGAATTTTACAGATTGGGAAACCAAGGCAGATAGCAATGAAGATTAGTGTTTGCTAAAACTGTTGGATTCCTTTTGATATTCATACAAAATTCCTTCTCATCTTCATGTGTGTTATGCCATTGGCAGAACCAAACCCAGAATTCAGCTGTTTATTCTCAATCTGAGCTTGCTTTATTCCATAGGTTTGTCCTTCCTTAGTGATAGTGTCATTCTTTTATTCATTTTTAGTAAAAAAATACTGCCACTCTCCCACCACATAGTCGGAGAATCCCAAAGTAATACTGGCTGCCACTCCATTGATAAAATCCAGCTGAAACTTCAGACAGATACCGAATCAGACCTACACTACAGACCCTCCCAAACTGCCCAGCTCACGTTTTCCAAGCATCCTTGACAGGCAGGAGCCTGGAATCTCTCAGGATCACACTACTGTATTTCCATATCCCTTCCATCTACATTCCCCAAAGCTTTTCAGACCCAAACTGGAGCCATTGCAGACGCACACGGAACACGGACAGCGGACAAATGACTCTCTGTTCTCACTCCTGACTGACTCCAGATTCCATTCTCACTCTCCACATCGACAATAAAGCACAGCAAAGGATTTACTTATTTCTGCTCTGACAGAACCTTACGGTAATATTTAACGTTATACAGAATTTTAGTATTGGCACTGACACCAAGTTAATCCACGGGATAAAAGTCTCCCACCGTCACCTGCTGCTTATTTAAATGGGAGCTGACAATCCAAACACGTAGAGTTGACAAAACACTTCTCCTCAGCAAGTCCCTAATGCCTCGGCAATAAAAACATGGTGGTGTTACACCCTTTTAACACATTGCGAATATATTACATTGTCAGATGAAGTCTTTAAAGTATCTTGAGATTTAATCTTGAGGTTCATACTTCTCAAACTATTTCCTGCGAGATCCCACTTGTTCAGTGAAGATTCTATATTTTTTTGGTAATAAACAGGGCAGGTTTGTGTTAGGTATGTACTTTGACATGCTGAAGAAAAATAGTCTTTAATTTGCTTCAGCTGAGGGACTTGGGTCTTTTTAGTCTAGAGAACAGAAGACTGAGGGGGGATCTGATCAACACCTATAAATACTTAAAGGGTGGGTGTCAGGAGGATGGGGCCAGTCTTTTCTCAGTGGTGCCCAGGGACAGGACAAGAGGAAA
>JAHREE010000217.1:1711465-1838801 GCA_033628505.1 Tringa tobata
CTTAACGCTGTTATTCAGCACTGATACAACAGTTTTAATAATGCCTTACAAATACGAAGTCTGGGCTCAATTAAATTAATTTCTTTCTTAAAATGGAACGACAATCATAATAGTAATACATTATAAAACTCAGTACAAATTTCTTTGTAAAGACATTATTTTGGTCATATCAAGCTTTGAAGAGGAACAGAAGCAAAAGATCACCTGGTTCCAAACCACCCTAATTAGAAACTAAATTTATAACAAGAGTAGAGGATAAATAATAGACTGTATGAAGTTTCAAGAATGAATCAATGAAACTCATAGATACTGTCTGGAAGCTAAATCTTATTAAAAACATGAAGAAAAAAAAGTCCTCCAATGGCTCAATTAAGAGATTTTTCCAGGTATTATTTTGTTTTTTTGAACGATTATTTGTCGGAGCTAAGAATCTGGTTCTGAAATGTGCACATCATGGGGAACAGTGAGGGAATCTGATTAGAAAAAAAGAATTATAACAACATTTTTAACAAATGATGTTAGAATATTTATGATGTATACACAATTCACGTCTAGTTTCTGATTTCTGCATAGTATTATTGTGACTTTCCAATAAGGCCCTAAGTCTCGCCGCAAAGTTTTGAAAATATTAAATACTAAAAAAAATAGGATATTAATGTGGCAACGGATTAAGTGAAGTTTGCAAGAAGGAACAGATACTTAACATGTCTTGAACGGGAAACAAAGAAGTGATACAGTGCTATTTGCTAGTTTCCTACATATAATTTACAAGCAACTGTCAATAAAATACAAAAAAAAAAAGGAAAATACAGGAAAAATACAGTCATAGATTAAAAAATCAAGTGCAGTAATTGCTTCTAATTGGATTACTTTTTTTTGGTCTTACATAACCACTTTTAATATTTGAAATTCAAAGGAAAATAAGTATCTCCTAAATCGATTGAACATTTCTGGGAAAGGTTCCTTGGATTTGGTTTATCGAGTCCCACAGCCAGAAATCTAATATCAAAATTGGATAGAGAACAAAATACAAGTTTAAGAAAAGATCTGTAGGGAATAAGTGATAAAATCAGCAGGGAATCACTAGTGCTCCAAACAATAGTCTAAGCAGCCGGTTAGTGATCACCAAAATACAAGCAAAGTGATAAAAAGCAGCGGGGAGATGGGAAACAGCAGCGGGAGCCAATGCCGGTCGCCAGGGGGTCCATGGAGAAGTTAATTGAAGCAAGGAGCTGGGAGACATGGAAGGGGGATTGCAGCAACGTGGGAGAGAAAACAAGCAGGCACGGAAACAACCGAACAAAAAGGTAACGCCACCAAGGAAAAACACCACCGAATCCAACCAAATAACAGGTTGCCAGACCTAAGAGCGTAATGCGAAAATGGGAAAGGGTTGGTACCCTGGAACCAGGGGAAACAATTTAAAAAGCTCAAGACCAGGCTTCATTAATTGCTTCTCCTGTAGGGTCAATATGCTACATCCAAGCACTATGGAAGTACCATTTTTTTAGCATATATTCCTTCCCTTCTTATCTTGAGCTTTGGTACTTTGGTTTGTTGTAAGACATATTCAGAAGTCTTATAAATAAAGGTTTGAATAATTCCCACAGGAGAGACAACACCACAGCACAGGGAGACCTTTGGTCTTCTGGGAACGGGAAGAAAGAAGGGACACAGCTCTGTTTTGTCTGGAGAACACATCAGCCCCACCATAAGTAACTACTAAGAACCATAAAGACATGCTAATGATAGTGTAGTACTCTGCTTTCTTATATTTTTTCAGGCATATAATTTTAGCTAATTGAAGTTATCATTTTACCCTTATTTTACCACTGTACTGCAAGGGAAGGTAATTGTCTTCAAGTTCTTAACATAAAAAAAAAAGAAAAGATGAAAACATAAATAAACCTTCTTTTAAGGTAAACATACATAAACCTTCTTTTAAGTTAAGTGATAATTTTAAATTATGTATAAAATGTAGGAATATATCTACATTTTCAGTGAAACTTCTGTAGGAGATCAGACATCTGTTGGGTCCAGGACAAGTCCATATAGATAGTGTATTCTTTCTTACTCTTATACGTTTGTGCATCTCACACACAGGAATAATTTGTATCACTTATTTAAAATAAGTTTTTATCAGTTTTGCATTGTTTCAGTTGAGGTCTGTCTAGTTGTGCTTTTTACTAGAATTTGATTATTTTAGAAGCCCACAGTAAATCAGATTAAAACTTTCAGCAGATGAGCACATCTGTAGGCAGAATCCTGTTTGGTTTCAACAAAATACCAAAAAAAACCTAGAAATCACAAGAGCCGCAACAAATCACACGGTGCTTCTTCCACCAGAACCACAATATACCCATCTGAAAATGTTCATTAAACGAAGCCATTCAAAGCCTCAGCAGTTCTCTGATGGCAGCAATTTTTTATCTATTAGCAAAATGATTGTGCTAAATCCTTTCCAGCTCATGTTTCAACACATTCCCAACCAAGTTTACTTTGAATACAGATAACACATGTTGTACCAGAGGAAAAAGGAGAAAATACAGAATTTTTGGTGTAAAGGGAACGAGAATTCTTAGGAATGCCTACAACTGAAGATGGGAAGGTGACATGTTGGATATCTCTAAAGGAGAAAGAGTGTATCAAGGCAAGGACCCTCATGGATCTCAGTCCAGAAAAGCTTTTAATACACGTTTCTCCAGAAGATCCTACCTTAGCACCCACATTCTTTTGGTTTATATTAAAAAGTTGAATTATGTGAACTAACATTTTTTTGAAGTTCATACTTCATAACTTTCACAAAGTTCACACACTATGCAATCGCAGCAGGATCTTAAAACAACTCCTCTAAGAGGTTTCTATTACTTTTCATAGTCAATGATTTTAATCCAGATGACTAACTTTATATAATTACACTTTGTCAGCATAAATACAATTTCTACTGACCAGCAGAGATTTTGGAAATACGCACTAGAAGTAAAACTGCCATAAAGCCTTGTAGGAAAGGAAAGAATGTTCCTTGGAATTAATTTAGCAACAAAGATGAAGTTGTGGTCACCATGAGGAACCCTGGAATCAGCTCAGCAACAGCCTTCCTGTTGCTAGAATTTCACAGTTATATACGGGCACGTTCTCACTGCCCACACTTTATGATCATATTCTCATTTGATAGCACTGTGTACCCAGCCTGGCTTCACAAAATTACACAGGACCTGTAATATTACTACAGAGACTGTAAGACAATGAAGAATCAGACTCTAAATCCATAATCAGGAAATATTTTTGAAGTACCTTATTTAGGGAATGCAGTAAATCCTTTAGGCAATTTGAGAGTTCTGTAGAATATAAAATACAAGGAATGGGTTTCAAGGTAATGAATCCGGCAAAAGGACAAAATGTGTTATTTTGAATGATTGCTACTTGATGAGACTATAATAAAATCTCCAGCTCCATCCTATTAGACTAAGCAGGAAGGTCAAATATGCAACAGAAATTGGATTGACATGATGCAGTTAGCAAAAGGATCAGGAGTACCAATTCTGCCTTTAATTTTGTGAAGTTTGCATTATATTTCAGCTGTGCAAAAAGCAGAAGCTGTTACAACAGATAAAAAGGAGAAAAAAAAATAATCTGCAGACATATACACAACAGGTTGGAATAAACATCTGATGTGCTGAATTAGAGACCTGATGCAATGAATTAATATGGAGCACACATTAAAAAACATCTCAAGGGAAAGGCCTACAGTTGCATATTTAAATCTCTGGTTTTATTTAAAGGCCATATTTTGAAAGAATATAAAACAGGTCAGGTGTATATTATACCATGAGGAAAAAGAAGCGTTTAACTCAATGACCACACTTGTCCCTTGACTCTGGGTTTCAAGGGATGTGAAATGACAGACACTGCAATTTTAAGGGATTTTTGTATTCCCAATATTCTGGCAGGGCCCCTCAGGGTTTTCTAACTTTGGCTCTGCTTCCCAGGCCCCTGGAGAAGAAACCACACTAGATTTGAGAGTAAACTTGTTATGCCCTGAGGGGCCTTCTTTGTCTTCCTTCATGCCCTCGGTCAGCTAAAATAGTTAAAATAGCTACAAGAGGGATTAAGTGTAATTGAGAAAGAAGTCTAACGTCTGCGTGTACCCTGAGATAAGAGAAAGAGGTTAGTTTGGTTATTATTAATTAAATAAAAAATCAGGATCGTCTAGATTTGGGTTCACATTTTCAGCTTCTGGTGGAAACCGAATATATGAATCCAGAATTGACGGCAAAGACAAGTTTACACATCTCAGGATAAATGTTAGTATGGAAATGACATAAATGAGTAAATATTTTTTTCCAGTAGCATTTTTTTCAGGGTCTTTTTGTAAATTGCACTGAAATTTTATTTTCTCAAAACTGTAAAAGAGTGGGGAAAAAAATAAAAAAACCCCAAACCTGACAATGTAGCAGCATGAGAAATCCAGCCACGAATGGAAATTCCAAAGTAGTAGAAAGCAAATAAAAGCTCTGAAATTTAATTCTTCCAACTCGCATAAGAACATAAGCACAACTAGACATACACACTCATACAACAACGATGGAAAGAGGAAACGGTCATTGTATCAGGGCTAGACATTAACTTATAACCTTCTGAATCATCATTTCAAACCTGTGGTTTAGTCCTGATACAGTTCTGCTGTTTGGGGAATCTGTAAATGAAATCTCAGCCTTCATCAAAGCCCCTGCAAATCACACTGAAGATTTTTAAAATTTGGAACGACACCTACTTTCCAGTTGAGCTGTAAATGCCATAGGCACCATTGGGACAAGAGAAAGGAATAGTTTTTATCTCTCTCTGAAAATTGGCTACAAACCCAGCACTTTTCTAATAAGCAAAATTGCCTCAAATGCTAAGGGAAAGGAGTGTTACGTTAGCCTGAGTCATTTAACTGCACATACATAAACAACACTCTAAAGGATATTCTCTTAAATAAATAAGGCAGAAAAAAAAATAATCAGATACACATCTTTCAACCTAAGAAAAAGATATTTGATATATGACCTAATTCTGATTTGTTGATAAATTACCGCCCACCCCACTCTTTATGGGATTTCTAGTGTTCAACAGCTTTTCACATCACAGTGTTTGAAAAGAAAATATCTAAATGTAACTGATTTTATGGTCCCTCTCTGAAAATGACACGTTTCTATTATATTTTTTTGTATTTTGGAATTCTTACAATATTCCAATAGAAAGTGAAATAAAAATATTTTAAAAAGAGTGAAGAAGTAAAAAAAAATAGAGGAAAAAGTAACAGGAATAATTAAAAAATGGAAACCAAAACACACCAGTGAGACTCATTCTTCTTTTTTAAGACTAAAGCAATATTGTTCATTTGTTTTATTAATGTGTGCTCTGTGGAGACTTTACATATTTAGGCAAGGGCTACCTGTCAAAAAGGATTTAATGATTTTTAATTTTTTGTTTAACTGATTGAAGGCTGACTCTGTTGGATATCTAGTTGGCAGAATGAGATAAGGACTTCAGAGAAAGGGGCAGGAAGAGGTTTCACTTCAGAAACCTATACAATTCTATTCCTGTTCCATACATGGAAGCAAATTGGAGAGGTTTGATTTAAATAGAATAACAACATCAGTTGATGATGAATTTAAAGGCTGGATTATACACAGAAAAGGCAAATAAAAGCAATCCATTTCAACAGGTCACAAGGACAGACATTGAAAGGCAGGAGAGCAAGGCTGGAGCTAATTCTTCCTAAGATAACTCCAATCAGTTTCCTAGGGGCCATATTCACCTTTTTTCCTGCAAAAGTCCCATTCAAAAATGGGATTGGTGACCAGGATACTTCTGGAATGAAGCAAATGAGAACTGAGATTCCTGGACTGGTGAGCAAATCTGCACCAACAACCAGAGCTGTGTCCCACAACCTTCAGCTTACCTACAGGGCAACGAGGAGCCAAACCAACTGCTTGGGAAGGTCACTGCTACCTCTCAGAGTGGATGCTCCATCCAAAATCATAGAATCATAGAATAGTTGAGTTAGAAGGGACCTTAAAGATCATCAAATTCCAACCCTGGGCAGAGACACCTCCCACCAGACCAGGTTGCTCAAAGCCCCATCCAGCCTGGCCTTGAGCACCTCCAGGGATGGGGCAGCCACAGCTTCTCTGGAAATCCAGCCCATGCAGTTGCCCAAGAAATACCAAACCAAAATAATATCAACCAAATGGGAAAATTCACCCTGAAACAAAAAGCCACAGTGGTGAATAAGGGAGGAGGAAAAAAAAAAACAAACAGAATAATAGCAGAGCAAGAATGTCATTGTACTTTATCTGAAATTACCCAAAGCTCCTCATGGACTTCTTGAAACAGATGCACTGTCTTTGTGCTTTGAGCATGCATTAGTTGGGTGACAACTGCATAGGGGGGTTGTATTTATGGAAAATGAAAGCAGAAGAGAAAATGTGTCCTATGAGAACTTGTGTTGCAGTCTATTTTCAAAGGCTAAAACAATTCACCTTCAAATATCTGCACTTTCCTTGTGCTTTTATCTATTTTTTAAAATGTAAATATATTCAACACCCACATATCTAGTCTGAAGTTTTAGTAGATGCTCGAACAAAATAGGCTGGGGCTCCAGACGTTTGTTTTCAAAGGTGGACCGGCAGAAATTACAAGTAGATGGAATAGCATCAGCTTTAAATGGCATATATGTATCACCAGGTTTTACAAGGTATGAATGCTTTAGAAGTCTTGAGATAATCATTGGAACAAAGCTTTTTTTTTTTTAAATTTTGATCATTCTAAAATGAGCCCTCTCTGTCTTTTAAACAGCAGGATTTCTCTAATACTGTATATGCCTTTATAATTACTTTACTTCAATGTAATACTTTAATGAAGACCAGTTTAATTAAATTAAATTTCTCCCCAGTGGTAACTCAATCAAAATGCATTCCACCCTCATTATGTTATCCGTAGGAGTCCAACATTTTAAGTGCTATAAGAAAAGCTGGTTTTAATGAGAACGGTCATAATGTATTATACTTGAGAGTCAAGTTACAGAAACTTTAAATGTCATATAATGAAGACCTATATATTAAGATGAGAGGGTAGACATTTCAGTACTAATTGGTTCTGTTTAATGTTGTCCTTTAAATTACGATGTTATTTATTACTTATTTATGACAGGTATGTACTTCAAATGTTACACTGCCTGGAAGTTGGAGCGACTAAACTTTCATAGGTAAATATTTTTCTCTTTCTTAATGATTAGGACAGAACTCACTGAAGTTTATTCCGAAATGCCATTCAGCGTCACTTCCTGCAGAGCTGTTTGACAATGACACCTTAGTGACAGAATGGCAAGCAAAAGCCAGTGTTTCCAGAATCACTAAATGATCACGGAATCACAACAAACAACAGTTTCAACATTGTAGACTTTTTGAAATTTAAATATATCCAATGTTTTATAATATTACTAAAGGTATTTAAAGGAAGATTTTGGTCTGTATTTCTGTGTAATTTGCTTTGTGCTTTCCAGGTTGTGCAAAGAGCAACAAGATTTTTCAGAATTTACACTGAATCAGTTACAACTGTGTACGTTTGACAGCTTTGGAAATCTGGTCCTAGGAAAGAGCCATTCCCAAACTTCACACAGCTCGGAATAACGTCTGCCTCAGCCCAGTGATTAAACACTAGGGTAAAGGTTTACTTTGTAATCAAGAAGTACCTTATTTTTAATGAAAAAAAAAAAACATCTGCTCTTGAAGGATTTTACCTGTTCTATCATTTATGAATCTCATAAACTGGTTGCTAGATTATTTATGTGTGATTATATTGACATAGTTCAAAAGCAGTACAAAAAAAAAAAACCACAACCCCAAAACAGGCAAGAATAAAAAAAAAATAAAAAAAAAATAGATATACAAAATTATCAACTCTTAAGGAAACACTTCCCAGGAATGTCCAGGGAAAAAGTGAGGATTATTTTTGGGCAGAGAACTGAAACTAATTCTGACAGAAGGAAAGAAAAAAAAAAAAAAGAATTTGAGCAAGTTTTGGAGAAGTTATCATTTGGGGAAGAAGAAGGAAAAGCAAATTCAGGATTAGTTCAAATAAATGAGACTTGTCTCGCTTAGACTGGTAGACGCATGTACAGACTCAACCAATTCCACCTTCCAATTTTAAGTCTTCTTGCTTGTTCTCACCCTGCTGGCCAAATGGCAGGTGCTGCCCACACCAGGTTGGTTCTGGATTTCCCTCCCTGACACCCTGCTCATCATTCTTCTGCAGTGACAGAAGCTACAATTCGAGCGATATCAGCTGGATTTCATGTCTCTGCTCCAGCCTGTAAACAGCTGCTGATACATTCTGTGTAGGCACAATGTTTTCTTCCTTTCTCTGTTTCTTTTTGCTTAATTTTTTTTTTACATTTCACTCCTTCCAGTCCACTGACTTTGGCACTTTTCTTTTGTTCTTTTACAATCCCAAACTATTGCTTAGAATCTGTTCACTGATTTGCAACTTCTCTCTCAACTTTTTTCTCTGTTGTTCATGTGTTTTCTTAAGTTAGTGCCCCTCAGATCTTATCTATTTAAACTTAAATACAGACAAAATGAGGTAGGAAGCTGACAGAAAAGAAATTCTTAGGTAACACACACAGAGGACAAACTTTCAATACGAATGTAAAAGTAGTAGCTGTAGCTCAGGATATGACAAGAACACGTAATAATTTAATTCTCTCACGCTGGCATATACCTGTATCATAAGCAGCAATAGAATCCCACTTATTTTCTTTTGGAAAATAAACAAATAGTAATTTACAGCTGACATAAAAAGTAAGATAGCAGTGAAAATAATTTAAAATCTTATTTCAAGATGACAAATTACAAGATATTCAAAGCTAAGATTATTTTTAAAATGAGGAAACAGTATTACATCTTATGTTTCCAGAACTGTACGTAAAGTTAATTGCATGTTTATAACGTTATTTTTTCTCTGATTTAAACATTAACTTTCTAGTGAATATATCTCAATTGGGAAACTGAATATTTATTCCAATCATATCCCAATCGCACTTTTAAGATAAGTGGAGTGAAATACAAATAATTGAGGAGTTGCAGAAGTTCACTGACCAGCTTAGTAAGCGAAGCTGATCCCGGAATGGACTGGATATTAATGTGCAATCCAAAATAACCAGTTTGCAGACTTAATTGCTGTAAATACTGCTACATACGCTTCAAATGAACTTGCATTCAGAAAGCAATTTTAAAGGCAAGGGTGAAGGCAATCAATTAAAAACTATAATGCGATGTTCACGTAGACATTTTGAGTACTTTGAAGTCATACCAAGTCCACTATAATGAAATACTGATATAATATTACAGTGGTTGGGGTTATTTTTATTTTTTATTTTCTCTTTCTGGCACTACTGCTTAATGCATTACTACTTGATTTATCTATTTCTTTAATATTCTAATAAAGCAGATACTCTACAAAATACCTGGGAGAAAAAGAGGTATCAGGACTATTTAATGAGCACTAATATTATTTAGTATCAGGATTATTTTTTTTCTACAGGGTGAAATAGATTCCATATGATTGTTTTATAGTCTCTGTGTGGCCCAAGTACAGGGTTCCATAAAAGCTTCCCTTAGCAGAACTTCTTCAAAAATATAGTAATGTGCTATTGGTGACTAGTGGAATTTACATATGCAGATTTTTCTCTCTGGAAAGAGTGGCATTATATCTGCAGTGCAGCTTTTTTTATTGTTATTATTATTACTAAATATGCTACTGTTTGGCTGGAGAATTGTCTTTCTATATGCATTTTCTAGTCTTATTAAAAATAAATTTTAAAAAAGAAGCTATTAATACTATTGGAATCATCAGTAGGACGTGAAAACAATAGATGCTACAGGTACTGAAGGTATTTGTCTCTAGTACAGTCCTCCATAAAATGGATACACGTTTTGCATTTGCCTCTCTACTGAGGGCATAAAACCTCCTTCAACAAGAGGCAAAAAGGTAACACCGTTGAACAACTGCTCAACTCAATGCATTTCTTCCTCATTTTACACCGTTTTCAGGGAAGAAATGAGGCTAACTGCCCATGTGATTTTCTACCACTTATAACTAGGCTGAAAATGAATGAATTTTCAGGAGAAAAGCAAGATGTGTCTCCTGAACTTTATAAGATTCTGTATTAAGCATCAAATTCTGCTTCACAATCAGGCATGTAAAATCTAGCACTGAACACCCACTCATCAGAGCACTGCGTAGCCTGACCTCTCATGTCATCTAGTGCCACAATCAGCTTATGCTAAAGACATAGTGGTGCATTTCCCCTCTCACCAGATAAAAAAAAAAAGAACTTAATAAACAAACAATAAGCTTTCATGTCTTTCTGAAATTCGGTATTTACAAGGAGTTTGAAAAAGAATTACAATGGGATTTGTCAGGACTCCGCCACGGAGCCAACAGTGATAAGAAAAAGAAAATCAGACCCAAGATTCCAAGGACATTCACTAAGGATGATACAAGCAAACGCTCGTAGGGTTAAAAGTCTGTATCTGAGGATTTTGTTTGCTAAACATAGAATTCTTTGTAGCTACCAAGCATTTTAAAACAACCAAGGAAGACAATTAGGACAGAACTATTTTGTCACAAATCTATAAGCAACAAATACCAAAAAGAAGCCGGAACCTGATGCCAAAAAACGGATCAAAAAACATTATCAAGGTTTTACGCGCTGTGTAGTGTGTTATAAGATGCATCATTAAAGCAAACATTGAAAATGCTGGCATGAATATAGTCAACAAAAGAAATAAGAACACTAATACCAAGCAAAGTAGGTAAAACGTCAGTCATAGTCAAATGACACAATTCTTCTGACTCTGAGAGCCAGCTGAGTTTTATGTCTGGAACACAAACAAGAACAAATGTTATACAACCACAAAATAATAAGCCGTTATTATAACAGTAGGACCGTAAATGCCTACCAAGATACCTCCTTCGTATTCACAAAGGACTCCAGAAATCACATCCTTTCTTCTGGAGCCTACTCTGTTGTATGAGAAACTTCATTCTAAAAATGTATATATTGTCTAGAAACCAAGTCCAAGGTTTATCATACATAAAATTAATTTTTGTTTCAATCTGAAAGAAAAATATAAATCAATTTTGTTGCTAAATATGTGGAAATAATTAAGAGTTCTGGATATACTTCTCTGTTCTGCAGCCTTCATGAGCAAGTAGGAGGAATAGGAAGACAGTGATAGGACAGACTTAATATTCAGGGGGAATTTCTTACTTTTTACAAGACATTTTATTGTATGATAAAGAATTTTTTAGAAGAGCACAGTTATTTACAAGCATCAGAAATTCTTACATTCTTTCTGTCCTCTAAACAAGCTGCTTAACTCTTTTTTTTCCATAACCTCTTAAATCTCGACTCTGCCATATTAGACCTGCCGACAGCCCCTTTCCATCCAGTCTTCGCAGAAAACTTATACCCACCACAGCAGCAGTGAACTTGATTACTGGGCATTCTTGAATGACTGGGAAAAAAGGTCAGATTCAGAAATGTAAAAGAAAATTCAGAGGCAGCAGAAGCCACCAAAGAAGTTTCAGAGGGGTGGCTGACACAACAGAAGGCTGTGCCGCCATTCAGCAAGACCTGAACAGGTTGGAGAGTTGGGTAGTGAGGAACCTGATGAAGTTCAACAAGGGCAAGTGTAGGGTCCTGCACCTGGGAAGGAATAACCCCAACACCAGGACAGGTTGAGGGCTGACCTGCTGGAAAGCAGCTCTGCAGAGAGAGACCTGGGGGCCCTGGTGGAAAACAAGTTGCCCATGAGCCAGCAATATGCTCTTGTGGCCAAGAAGGCCAATGGCATCCTGGGGTGCATTAAAAAAAGTGTGGCCAGCAGGTTGACGGAGGTGATTCTCCCCCTCTGCTCTGCCCTGGTGAGGCCACATCTGGAGCACTGAGTCCAGTACCAGGCTCCCCAGTTCAAGAAAGACAAGTAACTACTGGAGAGAGTCCAGCGGAAACTACAAAGATGATCAAGGGACTGGAGCACCTCTCTTATGAGGAAAGGCTGAGAGACCTGGTTCAGTTTAGCCTGGGGAAGAGAAGACTGAGAGGGCATTTCATCAATGCCCATCAATATCTAAAGGGTGGGTGGCAACAGGATGAAGCCAAACCCTTTTCATTTCGGCAGGGGAGTTGGACTAGATGATCTCCAGAGGTCCTTTCCAACCCCTGCCATTCTGGGATTGTGTGATTAACAGATATACCTTCTTCCAAATCTCAAAAATTTCTCTGAAACGTCATTGTATGCACAAACGCAGGTGCACTAATGACAACGTTGCACTCCTATGACTGCAGGTACATGGTACAATCTCAGAATTGTGATATTTGTCTGTGTCTTTAATAGAGAAAATGGAAAAGCTGTTTGAGGAGAAGTCATAACTCCCACTCAGGTTGGCCAAAGTTGGGTTGAGGAAGCTCGAGAAAGCAGAACAGCAAACGTGTGCTTCAGAAAATAGTGGGAGGTGAAATCATTAAATGATTTACCATGTCAAATTTACCTTTGTGCTATTGGCATATACTGTCTGGAAATTAACAAAACCTCCTTTCCATTTCTATCAGAAACCTTTATTGATGCACTTTTTGAGGGCATTCTTTAACTTTTACTTAAAATTACTTCCACAGGTGTAATGTGGAAGTAATGTGTTTAACTGTTAAGTAATGTGTTTAACTTTTAAGTGTTCCACAGTAAAAGAACTTCCATGTCAGCTCCTCAAAACTGACATATTTTGTCAGTCCAATTCTGCTTAAAATAGGTACCTATTCAACAGAGGATATTTAAAGCTTACGGCAACAGTCATCTTCTGTGGGAACTGCTCAGCCACAGAAATAATTTACAGAAGTTCAAGAGATCACACATATAGAAAGGAAAGTATTCTTAATTCAAATGGGGTTTACGACAGTAAGACTGAAGTAATTCAGAAGTGGTTGAGGACACCCAATAGAAATTACTGTCTCCTGGTTTATAAAGAACAGATGTCATGTTTCTGATATTGCCCACAGAACAAACTATATCCACTTTCTCTAATGCTGAAAGGAAAAAAATATTATTTTGTTTGGTAAAATTATGATTCATGGTCATAACAATATAAAAACAGAAACAGACAGAAAGATTGTTATTCTCAAAAGACCTTAAACTGTCCGAAGTGTGTTCTTTAGTAGCACTAGTGTATTTTTTTTTTCTCTTTTCTCAAGGTACTATGAAGTTATCAAAAATTCAGCAACAAAGAAATAGCTTTTCATATATCTTCTCACCAAAAACACAGCAAACACCTTTAGGGATATGAAATTTGTACATTGTAATGAAGACAGAAAATATGTCACAATATTATTCATACTGTCTAACATGAAAAAAAAAGAGTCAGCAATTTAGTATCATTGGAGGGACAGGAAATTCTACTGAGAGAAGTCAAAATATCACAGGATCCGTACATCTGATGAGCAATCAAGAAGGACATTTCATTTGCCTTTTTACATACCGCCAAGTCTAATCTATGGCAACATCTAAATTTTACAAAGGTAAGCAAGTTGAAAGTAAATTTGGTACAGCTTTAAAGATTAAATATGGTGATGATCTTTATGTCTAGTTAGAATAAAAGTGATCAGATTTGCTTTTTTAGGACTTGTTGGTTTTGAGGCAGTCTCATATCTGGTCGTGTTAGTAACAATATAGTCCCAGAATGACCCCTCATGTGACGGACAAAGCTAAGAGCAAAAGTTAGCTATATTTTAAGGCTGTAACCTCTCATTTAAGGCTTTCTTTCATCTCTCTCTGTTCAGCTTTACAACCTCAAACTTTTCCTTTAAATTTTACTAGAATCAATGTATTTGCAGTTCATGCCAGTGTAATATTTAAAAAGGACTGGTGTTAATCTCACAGAACTAGGGCTTCCTTGTGACAGACCATCTAAACTGCACTGCTCAGGACTACAGTCCGTGGGTATAAATGGTACCACAAGGGGACTTCAACAAGAAAATATGTTAAAGATGAAAAGACAGTGACACTCCTATTTTGTATAAGTTAAAAATGAAAAATAAAAGATTTATTGAAATATGTAAGGAGAGAACTGAGACATGACAGGAAAACAGGATCTAGTCTGATCTCATAACCTGTAGTAAAAGTCCTAGATCAAATATACAGTACCAGAACAACAGAATTAAGAAAAAGTGAATGGATATTGTACTTAAAATACTTGTCTAATATTGTCTATCATCTGCGTTATGAAGTCTCTGGTTCTTACTATGTAAAAATAATAATAAAAAAAAAAGTCTATGCCTACTCCAGTATCACAGACTTAAAAAAGGAACACAGAGAAATCAATGTAAGTACATTAATTTTAATTCCAGTCTCTTGATGAGGGTAGCTCTCAAATACGGATGAGGGTAGCTCTCAACACAGATGGAGAGATAGAATGCTGATGAATAATACATATATTTTCCAGCTTCAAGTAAATCATTTATCTCTGCAATTACAAGTCAGAGAAGCTATTGAATGATTTTTTAACATGTAATTCTTGATATGTTTTCTTTCAGGATTAAAAGAAGCACATTGACCTTATTCCGCATTAAACAATTGCTAATGAGATCAGTTTATTTTGCAATTTAGTTAATACTGAAATAAATAATAATTGGACATTCTGTAATGTGTAACTGTTGTCATTCACTCATTTTTACAGAGCTTCTTTAAATAAAATTTTAATTTATTTTAAATTAAATTGCAGTGATGCACCAGAATAAAAACATGAACAAAAAGTTAAATGATAACACTGAGATTAATTTTTTTTCCTGTGATTGTATGTGCAGAAAACAATCTTCTTTTCTGCATCACAGGAAAAAACAACCCAGCTGGTTTTCATTAAAGGGTATGAAAAAAATAAAAATGAATCTGTCTGGCTAATATTAATCTCTTGCAAGATTTAAAATATAACCCCTTTAAGAAAAGAGAAGATACTTGTCCTCAGCATCACTCCTATAGAAAATGGCTTTATTCTATGCATCTGCACTACGTGCCCCACGGCATAGCTGGTAACCAGATGGTTGTACATGCTGCACGGTGACATATGTGATTGCTGGGTAGTAAATACTGAGTCATTATTTCAATCTATATTACATATTTAAAACCTCATTTTTATGACAACAACTCACAGCCTCCTGGACAAAAAAGATCCAACAACTTAGCATTGCTCAGCAAGCCAAACTTCCATATTGGCACAGGAACAGTAAAATAAACTAAAAAAATGCTAAATCTTAATATTGCTATGTCACATAAACTATAGATTCTTATGCACAATTGTGTATTTGCAATAACGAGCTTGATTCATACCTATGACTTATTGGGAGAACGTGATCCTTTAACACAGAGGAGGATTTTTAAAACCCATTTTTCACTGAATCTATTTTTTGGGTGGAAAAGAAGTCTGAAGGAGGATTTTTTGAAGTTATCGTCATCTCAGGAATGTAATACAAGACATTCCAAAACCATGGATAAAACAGCTGTCCTGAAATAGATACAGCCATTTTGACCCTTAAAAGCATCCCTTGCCTTTGCTAAACACACTGAATTTTCTTTATTGAGTCCAAAAGATTTTACAGATCTTAAATTAAGAGCACAGATCAGCATTTTTTTTTTGTGTCTGCGTTTACTTTGCATTTCACTTTATACTGAAGAGTAATGATGAATGACTGAAAGCAATCCACTTTCTGTCCTAAATTGTTGTTTCATACTTTTAAGCAACTTCAAGTTACACGCAGGATGTTTTGTACTTTTTCAATGCTACCTATTAAAACAGATCCCTTATACAGTCACATGAGCACAGTAGGATGCTGTCATTTCTTATGAAGTAACTAATTAATTAGCTAGGTACATAAGATTTGATTATGCAGGAGTAAGAGTTATCAATCAGAAATTTTAGAATAGGATTTTTTTATCTTATAATATATATTTTCAAAAAGTGAAATTGTTAATCTTCACAATGGAAAGTTGCTCACTAAATTGAAAACCCTGGTTCTATATTTACTTATCAAGAAAATATGCAATCCTACTAAGTTTAACAAAAGAGTTTCAACCAGTGAGTGAGTAGCCATTAACAGTGCAGAAGACACTGGGTTTCTGATCCTGTTCCACTGTTGTGCAACACAGGGTTCCAGCTGATCCTACAGAGCAGTGAGACATGCAGATATGCACGATGGACATTAACTGCAATTGTTTAGGAGTAGGTTTTCTAAATTAGCCAATAAAAAAAAAAAAAAAAAAAATCAAAGTTCATACGTGTCTAAAAAATACCTTGTCCACAGATCGGAACAGATAACCTCAAAGTCTAAGTAGATAATATTAAACTATGTAGGACAGCATAGGCTTGCTAAAACCACTGCGTAACAACAATTACAGAATCCTGATTTCAAACATATTAGGATGTGAAAACATTATTTTCCTGTAGAGATGAATACACACAGGATAGGAGCAGAAATGCAATAAAATAGTATCAAAATTATCACTGAAACAAAGCCTGTACATAAAGATAAGAATGATAACACAACTATTTATTTATGGCCTACATTTAAAACAAAATTAGATAAATACAGCTGCTGCAGAGAAACAACACACTAACCATAGACTACTAAACTACAGGAAAGCATTATACATTAACCTGAAAATGACATTCCCAGATTTTATTCTGTTCCAAATTACATCACTAAAGCTGTTTTAAGAGGGCCTAAACTATGTCAATGTTCTTTGCGTAGTGACTAGTGACTATCTGCTATCACAAATATCTTATTCAAAATAAATCAGCATCGGTCAAATCTATTCTGTATATAAAAGCTAAGACAATGAAGAAAATCTATTGGTAAAATAACAATCATCAAATTCAGCATGTGGAAAAGCTTTTCCAAGACAAATGTGCTGAAGAGGAAATTTTGCCCTGAAGCAGAAACACTTGTATTGCCAAAAAAAAAAACCCATAAAGCCAAATAATTCACTGATAATTAAAAAAAAAATTATGAAAACTCCAGATTCAAAGTAGTCTTCTCTCTGCATAAATAACTGTTCTGCCAGTCCAGACCAGTAACTTATCATGGAAATCAATAAGAATCACTCACATACATCTACCAAGGTAATTTTGCCTATAAATTTAATTGATCTATCTCTATTGACTGCATCATAGATGAAGCACTTCAGACTCCCTTACAAAATCCCATACACTTAGGGAAAAAAATATTTGTTCACGCTTTCCCATATGCAACTGGCAAATAATTTGAGGGTATCTCCTGACAGTCCAAATGAATGCTAAGCGTAGTTGGTAGTACAACTGTAATAGAGAGAACTCTGGATGAACTTGTGCCTATTGAAACTACGTGAAACATTTTCCCTTTGTTGAACAAATACACAATAACTTTCAGCTGTAGGTAAAATTATAGACAGGAAAAGGATATAGTGCAGATATAATGTGTCTCCAAGTCCTCACCCTGACAGAGCAATTAAAAAAAAAAAATCAAAGTAACACTCTATGATTTCAATACAGTTCTTATAAAACATGAATTAAATTAAAATTTTATATAATAACACTCCGATTTCAGTTTGAGAAACATTACACTGTGAATCTGCAAAGACTTTGATGAATACCCTATTAAGATAACAGCCTAGTCAGCTGCAGTATTGTTTATAATCTTAATGGTTTTTAGACAGCAATGAAGGAGCAATAATTTTGTTCCATTTCAAACAATGTAGCATTGAAATAACTGAAGGGCATTCAAGGAAACTACAATTCTATTATGCTTTTTTGCATCTCTGGAAGCACAATGATTACATTGCAGTTGTTTGTTTCATAAAATAATGTTAAAAACACACTTTTCTAGTGATGTTTACTTATCCACAATACAGTTTCTCCATTACTTGAGAGATTAAGTTTACATCTACGTGGAATAAGCAAATTGCATTTACCAGGTAGTATTTTGAGAATTACTCAACTTTTACTGAGGCTTTGTTTCCATTGACATAATGCAATCAGGACTGAACTAAGTGTTTCTTTCACTGAGAACCTGAATAAACTACAAGCAAGTTATAAGAAACACAGGATTTCAGACATACTCTCCCCATGGAAAAAGTTCAGCTGCTTGTCTTTGCAACCCTCTGTTGGGGGAACTTGTCTGAGAATTCACAGTTGATGATATTTCTACGCGAGGGAATTTTTCAAAGGTGTTAAGTCTTTAAATGTCGTGTTGATGGCAGGTTACATATCCGTACAACGGAATAACGCTAAAATAACACATACAATTAATCAGTTACGTCAGAAGACATTCTTTTCTACAGCTTCTCTTTCTGCTCTGAAATATTTGCTTTACTGATGTCAACAGGACCTACACTGTTGATGTAAATACATGATGTAAATACCCGTCTATGAGGACAGGCTGAGAGAGTTGGGGGGTTCAGCCTGGAGAAGAGAAGGCTCCGGGGAGACCTTAGAGCCCCTTCCAGTCCCTAAAGGGGCTACAGGAGAGATGGGGAGGGACTCTTGATCTTGGGCTGGAACTCAATGATCTCTAAGGTCCCTTCCAACCCAAACCATTCTGTGATTCCAATGTCATTTTTATTCTAACTTTAACATAATAAGCAACACTCCTAACCATGAACGCAGAGGCTGCATCTGTAAATGTTCCTAGGCACTGGAATTCTGAACCAACCACACCTGCCGTCCCAGGAATACCTGGCAATGGGTTGGGGCACCATGGGTCCAAACACACTCCCGACAGACAGTCTGCATGCACCTGCCTTCTAATATTATTATTTGAGTTGATTTTCCCCACTGTCCTCATTGCCAAAGCAGTCTTTAAACTTTACATGTTAAAAACAGCATTACAGTCTTGTCCAGTAAAAAGTACTGCACTAGATGTAAAATATGATGCAATATAACATATAATTAATTATTTCTAAATGGCCCTTTCATTTAGAGCACATTTTCATTAGAAGAAAAGTAAATATAATGAAAAGGAGTAGGCTGTTAAGCAGACCACCAGCCCTACTGAAGTCTGATTTAAACATTTAACTAATACTGGGTTGAGTCTTCCTCTAAAAATGTGGGGAGATGAGTAAGTCACACACTACCCCCAGTCACACGATAAAGAAATCATCCAAATATCTAGCAACTGGGGGAAATCTCCTTTCATTTCTATCATTTGCCTGATGGAGCTTGGTTCTTGTCACCTCTAAGAGCAGCCCAACTACCGGTCTAGTGATATTATGGAATATCACTAGATATAAAATATAATCCATTTTTCCTGGGGAACTGGTGTCTGTGGTGGGCTCTGTTCACACTTCATGTCACTGACACTATTTGTAAGGCAGGAGCATCCTCTATGGCCATCAGAGAGGAGAAGAACCCAGGCTTTCAAAGTGATTATTTTTTTAACTCGGTGAAAGTACTGACACTGCTGGATGCTCTGGAGAGTCCAATACCAACATTCAACAATCATTTCTTTTTTCTGAACTGATTGGGGATAAGGCTTTTGCTTAAAATTGCTTGATTTTTTTATTATTTTTCAGTGCATTATTAATCTGTAATTTGGGGAGTCACTGAGTTCTTATTCAAATTACTCTAGAATATGTTTTGACAGCAGCTTAATTGTGTGGATTTTTTGTTTCAACATTTTTTTAAAAAACATTATTTTAGTACACCTAGGTTCTGAATTAATGTCCTCTCAGCAAACAACAGTCACACCCTGACCATTTGCTTTATGTATTTATAAGGATGTTTAAATGAGGATAAATAAAAATAACATTCTATGCTCCAAATTCCCCTCTATCTCAATGTTTTCTTTCCTTCTTTCTTAGAAAGTTCTCTTAATACCATTTGATGTATGAGCTTGGTCATATTTTCTGCCCTTTCACACTGAAGCAGAATGCCAAGTAAAGAATATTACTTACTGCCAAAGGTTTTCACAGAGTGTAATTAAAAGTTTGTCTCCTTGTTTTTATTTAGCTTTTCCTGGCATTTGACTAATTTGGCAGCATATGGTAGGTTTGTTTATTAACTTGTGCATAGTAATTAAAGCAGTGCTTTAACAGAGACACACAAGAAATGTGTTCTATTTATATTTGAGGGGAAGACATTTTTTTTAAATCTACACACAATGAAAAGCATTTTTTAATTTAATTCTGAAATCTGGAGGTATCTGGATGGATTTATGTAACTGACTTTATAATCATTCGTTCTTTATATAAAAAGGTATTAAAAGGTATTTTAATTAGTGTGCCAGAAATGTGACCTACAGAAATAATTCATAAATGCAATATGTTAATCTACTCTATGTACTTCGGAGAGTGACAAAATGTCCTTTGGCACAAAGACTTCCATGTTTTCCACAGCCCATGTTCAAGGTTTAGTCATTCAGAGGCCTCAACGTTTGCCTTAGAAAATAGATTGATGTCCATGATGGGTAATCAAGAGTTTCACATTCATAGTATGCTCATTGGTAACGTGCTGATACTTCACAGTCAATTCTTCCAGATAATTGAATCTATTTTTTTTTGTGAATAATAAAATAAATTCTCTCAGTTGGTAATTCTGTAAGAATTAATGTATACCATTACACACAGCAATATAATTAACAGTCCAGTTTAAATGTCTATTCTATTAATACAACACTAGCTCCTTACCAAGGAATTTGACCATTATGGTATTTATTAAAAAATAATGTTAGTTATTTTCTTTTTAATCTTCAATATTTGCTGCCTATTTAATTGCCTGCCCTAAAGGAAAGATAGATTTCTATGCCATTAAGTTATACATAATTTACATTGTCAATAAAAATGTACTTTGCTACTATTGTTACTCCTTTTCTTCTCTACGACTTAGCATACAGTGAAAAGCTGGTAAAATTTATCCAGTAACTTGAGGAGAGGAGAAAGATGTTTAGGATCTGATCCACATCCTGACCTTCACTTAGCAAACAATCTCAGGAATTAATAATGAAACCGAAAAAAAAAAAAATGCAAATATGTAAAGTATTTATGATGAGACACAATGCCAGTGAGACTGGAATCTTGAACAAAGTAGCCTGATATGAGCAAAATGAATTATACTGTGATGTGCAAAAGATAAATTACTTTCAACAGAGGAAGAATGGATTTCTTCATTAACTGTATCAGCAACAGGAGAAAATGATATAGTACCTTGCAAGATAGAAGAGACGGATTTGATAGTGTCTGATTTGATAGTATCTGAAACCCCTTCATACACAAAAACACTAATGACACTTTCAATGCGCTGAAATAACAGGTTACACATAGGGAGAGCTCAATCAGGGTTTTACTGTTGTCACTCTTCTTGCCAGCCCAACAAGCTGTTGGGGTAACAAATGCAACCTAATAAAATTATATTTGCTTGCTCAGATTCCTAAAACCGGTATGTCAGTCATCGTTTACACTTCTACTACATGGTAAGGACAATTCTTGTATTGCAGTGATCAACGATAGGCAAAATGACTGCATGGGAAACTAAATTGCGTTATATAAAAGTTACATGAAAGCAGAAGAGAACATACAAGCTTTGTAAGCATCCATTCTAGAATGGGATGCAGTCTCCAGTACGAGCCTCACAACTGGCTCAAGGTCTGTGAGAAAATTGCAGGCCATTCATATGAACTTAAAAGTATTGGTTATATTTGGCTGGTTATTCTGTTTGTTTTCCCAGGGGCTACCATAGTGTCTCCAGCTGCACTGGGGTCAATCCCTTGATCCCTTAGATTTTATTTAACAATCAAAACAATAATATTTGTAGGTCCTCATGTTACCAGAAGACCTAGAGAAGATGGACTGGAGATCCACCGGGTCCCATAAATATTTATTTATTTTAAATTGCTGCAGCAGAACCTTAAATTGCAAATATTCTTTATGCTTATACACTGCTTAAGGTCTCTCTAAATATTCCCACTACAGGCATTAAACACTAATAGCTAGAATAAAAATTGACCCATTATTGTATAGGAATAACTATACTCTTTTCATAGCTGTGTCCCAGCTGTGGAGCGATTCCAAGTAGCCAACCCACATTCTTGACTGAAGAGATCTGTCAGCTCTTCTTGTTTTTAAATATTGGCTTATATGTGCAAAACCAGACTTGTACAAAAAGTTTCACATGTAGGGGACAAACTGAGATCTGTTGTTTAAAAAATCATCAAGTCTGCTTGTTACAAACATGTTCCAACATTGAGGAGCTGATGCAGAGGACTTGCTGCGTAAACAGATAAATAACTCAGGGCCCCGATTTAGATCACACATTTGGCGCAAAGGTTTTCTAATACTACTTTCAAAAAAGCATTTCTACGTAATTTTATTTTACCCCGTTCCCATGCTTAGCCCTGGGAACTTTCAAATCATTTGGGATATGGAATTTATGTGTTTTTCTGGTAATAACATCACTGTGCAAATTTCTTGATTAGGTTGCAGCCTGACAGCTGAGGCTCGGTGCTTTCAGCAGCCAAGCAGCGGAGCAGCACGGCAACGCTCACAAATTCCTCCAGTGACAGAAACACCCAGCTTTTTCCTTAAAAAAGTATTTCCTTCATACCATATGGGAAGCTCGATGACCTGGAGAAGGGGCAGTGAAACAAACCACAGGAGATGGAGTGCTACGCATTGAAGGGGCTCAAAGAAGGATACAGGATTCTCAAATCAAATGGTAACGTACTAGAGGTTTAAGTTCACCCTCACTACATAGGAAGGAAGCAAGCAAGCAAAAGACTAACTATCACAAAATTAGGCAGTTTGCGTATTTAATTATGCAGTTTAAGCTATAAACGCTCAGCACTTCTGACTCCAAGATTGTGGGCTTTTAGTCACAATGACATATGAAAATACTGACATTTTTCATATTTAAGAGCCATTCATTTCAGTCATGGAATGAACCTGAACTTCTCTCTGTTGCCCTGGTCCACTGATTTTGCTCTTTGGTTTTGAGAAGTTACTTCTCCAGCCCTTGCAGAACTACAGCTTTCAGTCATTCTGTCCACGTGGACCAAAAAAACCCATTGTCAAGGCAAAAGTATATTTTTACAATGAGAAATAGTAGGATGAAATTAGTACAAAAGGTATAAAATTGGAACTTACGCTGTAAGTGTAAACTTACACTGCAGTTTGTAGACTTAAGACACAGAAAACCTATGGTTTAAATTCAGAAATTTGTTATATTCCTTTTATGGAAAACAGCCATAAGTGTATCTTTGTTATGACAATCTATAATACTTATATTTTCACATGTTCGATGTCTTCCCCATCTTTTACACTATGAGAAAGAATCATTGTTTACTGATTAGCACATGTTTCAAAGTAATTATTTTCATTTGGCATCCTTGGCATCACAAATTATATATATTATTAGTACTTATCATTAATTATATATATTATTCATACTTATCATTATACAGGTAAAACCAGAAATGGACAGCCCATTAACAGTCCAAATGTTTTCACTTCCCAAAAAGCTCTCTTTTCTTATTAAAACATGAACTTCCATAGTTCTTTGGATTTTACTTTGAGAAAGGCCGAGAAAAAAAGCAGTAAAAAATTCATTACACATAATATGGGACATGAGACATGTCCCGTGTTCCTTCAGTAGAGGAAAGTTTTCTTTTAAATCAAATGGCACAGGAGTGGACATTACCTGAAAAAATCATTTAAGTCAGTCACAACCTCAGTGGTGTGAGATGGGCACACAGAAAGAACCAACAGGCTAAACCTTTCCTCCTTCAGTCATTAATCATTTCAATGCAGGCCTTGCAGGATGTGCGTTTTTTCCTTTTGCTCATAAGCACGGCGCGAACGTGCAGTGAAGGCTGAGACTCTAACGTAAACAGAAATATTAAAAACTCATCAAATTGAAGCTACATTTACTATTTTTATCACCAGGAGGTAATGTCCTGTGCGTTGCAGTGACAGCTCTCAGGTAAGGGTATGGAACGCAGCTGCTGAAATTTTACGTATCACCCTGCATTCCTAGAAGCAGGGATATTAGTCAAACTCACCAAAGTTTAACAAAAATCAGTGAAAGCATCTGGCGGTGTCTAAACAAATATAAAGTAAATTTTAAATGCAGTTTGTGGGTTACTAAATAGGAAAGTCTTCACATGAAAAATGAGAAAACACAAATCCTCACTGGATTGCTTTAGGGATTTCTAAGCTGGCACCAGAGCATGTTTAAACGACGCAGAGGATAACTACTGATAAATATATAAATAAATACTAGGAGCAAAACAAGCCCATGGAGGTATAAAAGAAAAGTAGAAGGTTCAAAATGGCTTTCTCTGACATTTGCCAAGAAGTCAACTGAAAAATAAAGTAGGAGAAGAGGTTTTACCCAAAGCTATTAAGGAAGCTGCATTTCTGAATACCTTTGCACCCTCTTTCAGTCCAACCAGCTTCAAGACCCCAGAATTCATCTCAACTGCCAATTCAGAGGTTTATTTGACAAACCTTTCATGACATTTTTGGCAAACAATATCATAACTACCTAAATGAAAGCGCAGGGCTCACCATTCCCCTTGTCGGTTGCTCCTTTGTCCCTGGGTGACTGAGGATCAGAGGATTTCCTCCTTACAGGCTCTTTCCTACAGTTGAAATGCATCCAAAAATCTGAGCTTCTGCTTCGTTATTTATGTTTCTTAGTTGACATAATTAGAAAGATGTATCCATACATATGGCTATGAACTAATGCCCTGTAGCTAGCTAAGTGTTGGCCATTTACTGATTTTCCTAAATATATAATTAGACACAAACTGTAGTGATCCAATCACTAAAGTAATAAAACACACTAATAAAAACAACCTTTCAATCTTTCCTCTTTTTACATCTATACAGTTGTTCTGAGCATTTTTGATACCATTAGACACTCAATGGCTAAAAGACAGAAAGTTGTATCGGCAAGATAAAGATTTAAGCCTTCACCTTCAAAAAGGCAAATTTTTTAATTTGTGTTATTAGACACATTAATTTTCCTGTGAAATTTATATACAAACTAAGCATCAGACTTTCAACTGCAAAATTGAGGCAAAGATATCTAGAAGTAAAACTATTCCAATTGTTTTATTGGGCAGCTATTGGGGATATTATCAGCCCAATCTCTGGGCTCTCTCAACCATATGCACAGGAAGTTATTGCATTAGTATGTAATAAGGTAACAGCCCAAAGAGCCAAAATAATTGCCATTGTTTCTATAGGCTTTCGTTTTGTGAATGTATTTATTTACCCACATATGCTTGTTATGTTCATGCATCTACAGTCTGCAGCATGGCATGAAAAGAATTTTGAAGAAGTGAACTGGAAACCAATATACCAAGGAGGGAAGTGACTTCCATCAAAGCTCAAACTCCACGGCACTTGCCTTGTTTTCCTCACTACAAACCACAGAGAACAATTCAGAAGTATACGTGTGAAAGTCCCTCTTGAAATAAAAACTAGGAAAAACCTGAAAAAACCTGCATAGGAAAGAGTCTTCTCGGAGTATTTATGACCGAATAGATATCACTTCTCCAACCGATAAGCTATTGACGAATTAAGCAACGTGTTCTGCCAAGGTACTTATCCTTGACATACACCATATTATCCAGCATGATAAAGTAAGCTTTACCTGTCTCTGTCTTATGACTCATACCTGTTTAGCATCCTCACAAAAATAATTTGTTAGTGAAAATGATGGATGAGCATGTGTTACAGAATGCACACCCGACCCTAACAGGATACGGGTTTTTTTGAACCCTCAAATGTAGAATTTTACTCACATAATCGTGCTTCCAACTCTACAGACCTCAGCTCTTTCCCTCTGCTTTAATCAAGAAAAAGCCATCAGGTAAGGAGATCGTTAGCTGGATTACTTTGAGAGATTTAGAATAATTTTCCATTTGGCTCAGAAATAGACCCCAAGGAGTATGCACTGCGTATGCTGTCCTTTTGCCAAGCCCACAGGATGAGCAGGAGTATTTCATCCCTTCATTCTGGAGCTTTGGGACTTGCTTCCTAGTCTGACGGCTAAAAAGTGGTAGTCAAACTACTTCTTTCATGGCAGATACTAAGTCTTTATTCTCCTCTGCTTTTTCATAGCATTGCAACTGGCTTCTTTAGTCTCTGTTCTTCCTGAAGTAGAAGTTCTCGTGCAGTTTCCTCCCGGTTTCAACTCAATACACAAGTGTCAACTAGATTTGTCAGTACAGTGGTGGTACCCACGTACTCACACCAACAACAGAGTGGTTTTCCTTTGTTCAGGTGGTGAAAAATTCTGTGAAAACCAAACTGAAACAAAGGTAAATATAGAGGTAATTTTATCTTTTTTTAATTATTTATTTCAGTGCCCAGAACATTGAAATTTTCTGTGGTTCTGAAATGACACACATAGCATCAAATATTGTACTAATTGTACTATAGGAATTAGTTTGTAAAAACTAAGTATATTCCTTGAGCATATTTTACTTCATGCTCAAAAATAGTATTAATTTTCTTGGAAAACAGACTATTCATTAAGCTTTTGATATTCCTATTTTCTGTACTTGAAAAATTAATTTTACTAGTAACTTGTAAAACTGACAGGAAGTTTAGGTTCCAAAAAGGGACTATAGTAAGGATTTAATCCCTTATTGGTTATAGCGTTCATTAATCAGTGGTAATTTACATTAATATAAATACATTGATCCTTCTCTGAGGGCCCTCTCTTGTGAGTAATTTCATCCTCCAGCAGATATTATGAGATACATTAAGAACTGGCATTTCAACAAATGAGAATGGCTTGACTGGAAGAGAAATACCCAATTAATAACCAAATAGAAAATGATTAGTTTAATTTTTATATTGTAATACCTAATCCTATTGCAATATTTAAGGAAAACGCATGTGGATTCCCTCATAAATTTCACTGAAAAAAATGTAGTAATATTTATTGGTAATCAAAGAGGTCAGATTTCTCACGAGATATTTTTTATGTGTCATTTTAGAAAAATCTTTCTCTTACTGCCATGTGATACGAGGAATTCCTGCTAAGATTTATTATTAAAGAGATTATATGGAAAGACTACGATACTAATTTTTTCATTGCGTTAAAGTAAGTTTTTGGGCTCAGATCTAACCATAAGAGTGAAAAATGACTATTTCTCCAAAAGAGTAGCCACAGGGAAGAGCTAAATCCACATTTACATTGAGCTGTCCTTAAAATGCCGGAATGAGCCATTTTTATACTAACAGACAATTGGGCTGGATTATCTCAATGTTCTTCTAAAAATTATCTGTTTAAGAGAAGATAACAAAACCTAGCTGTAACCCTCTCTGATCGACTGGGAATAGTATTGCCCAAAGTGCTGTCTATAAGTTGAAGTTTTCACCTACGGAAAGACAAAAAGATCAAGATCCTGAAGGAACAAGATCTAAAAGAAGAAATAAAATCCCTGAATACTGAGGGAAAGTTAGGACACCTTAAAAATACTGTCTGTTAATGCATATTGACATAGTAATAAGCTAACATAGAAATTATGAGTCATTATATCAAGACAATATATTTCAAAACTGCTTGGTCTATTTACTTGTCTGTTGTAGAGCCAGTCCAATTCTCTACAGTACAGTGGAAATAGTTGTCCTTTATGTGTCTCACTTCTCACTTCTATAGAATATGTTGCCTGCTACAACACGGGTGTAATATTTTACATGTGAGAAATGGCAAGAAAGAAAAATCTCTGATGAAAAATTCTCTACAAGTAAATCAAGTGGACTTGTGTCAAAAGAAGGAGAAAAAAAATTCGTGTTTCACATATGTTTTCCAGGCTTAAGAGTTAGAGTTTCCTTAGAGTTAGAAAATCCTCAGTTCCAATTCCTGGAAGGTCTTCCAGAGTTCTGTTTTTCTGTACATTCCATATTATCAGTCTTCATTTAAAAGTACAATCAGCATCTTAGAAAACATTAAAATAGTAATGCAAATCCCTAACTAGAATAACATTATGTTGTAGATGCTGATTCCTTAACGATTTTTGCAGCACATCATAAATTACAAATCCATTTTGCATAGTGAATGGGAGACAGTGCTATTCACAAAGTGTTATAATCCCTCATTTGACAAGGAAGCGAAAAAAGTTTTCACTGCAACAAAACATACATTACCAGCATTAAGCATCCTCAGTAGGAAAGAAAACTAGATTTTGGCAGCTGGAAGACTACAACAAGGCAGGTGAAATGAGGGTCTGTCTGTGACAGATGTCACAAAGACCCAGATTACGAGAAGGAATTATTTCTGCAGTACACATAAGATTTTAAGAGTGACTGAAATAATAAGAAAGTAGAGAGGAGAAAAAACACCAGACAGAATCTGCTGACCTAACATCATCAGGGAACAGCATAAAATCAAAGAATATAAGGACCACCACAAGAAAAATATGAGAAGGACTCTCCCGTGGATAAATAAAGCAAGTGAGGACTGACTCAGCGGTGAGCGATGGTTGTCCTCGCTTGGTGAGTCACTTGGCACTTCCCTTGGCAAAGAAACAGAGT
Source organism: Tringa tobata (assembly GCA_033628505.1). Classification (NCBI taxonomy): domain Eukaryota; kingdom Metazoa; phylum Chordata; class Aves; order Charadriiformes; family Scolopacidae; genus Tringa; species Tringa tobata. The sequence goes on from JAHREE010000217.1 coordinate 1,740,079, forward strand.
GGAATCTGCCATAACGTATAGCAAACATACCGCCAACTGGAATAACTCCACACTCTCACAGAACGCTGCCAGTGTAAACTCCGAACCGACTGAGGGCTAGGAATGTGCCTCACGAAAATAAATGGCAGAAACATAAAGCTTTAGGACATTTTCAACAGCAGAAGAGCACACTGCAAACTGGATGAGCAAGAGGAACGACAGTCTTCTCAACCACTATTTTGAATAAACTTTTGAAACGTCGAGGCTGAAAGTTGTAAGAGGTCCTATCTCTTTGTTGCTTGGTTTGTGATCTCTATAAGGAATGCCTTCTGACACACTTGCACAAGAAAGCTTAATTAATTCAGGCCTTTTTTTAAGCCAGTGATAACAATTTTCTACATATCTTTACTTATGTGATTTGATTGTTATTTTATCATTATTATTCAAGTGAGGAAAGAAAAAAGAAATTACTGTGACTGCATGGAAAAAAGTTGAGAGAGTAAACAGTCCTTCCTTCTCCTCCAAAAAGGAAAAAAAAAATGATTTCTTCTTGAGAAAATGTACTCTAAGCACAAATGGAAAAAATATTGCAAATCAGGCTAACAGAAAACTAAGAATGATCACACTGAAAGATTTTAAGCAGAATTCAGTAAAAGACTTTCAGACACATGCACATAGTCAGCACACACCAAAAAAGCACTGTTAAAAAGCATCCAAAAGCAAAGGAGACAGATGTAATTCTTATCTGAATGGGAGGGTGTCACACAAGTAGAGGGAAAATAAGCAGAACTCCCTTACCTCCCATCAGTAAATTCATCCCTGAATAAATAAAAAAGGAAAGTGAGTAAATAGAGGCGATTATAAAACACAGCATCTCTGCTTACAGAATTTATGATAAAATAGGAAATACTGACTGTATTGTCGGTATATCTTAGAGAAAGAATGGACAAAGGAAGGTTTCTAATAATTTAATGTTTCCAGACAGAATATTGCAACATCTCAAAGGACCTAGGCACAATATTAGCAGTAATTAGTTTGAAAGAATAAAGGACCAACTATTTGTTAGCTGTAATTTCTCAGAAAAAGTAGCATCCATATCTCTGTTTCTATTGGAGTCTTACTTGCATTATATCTACCTCCATGTATTTCTATAAGAAAATGACAGAATATTTTCTGATCGTTCTTTGTACTGGCCTCCTGAATAGCTCTATTTCACTCTGTTTTCAGGGTCTACTGTATTCTTGGGTTCTACAGCACCTTCATAAACTGCAGAACTGCTATGGCTTCATTATGGCAGGCACTTGACTGTCTCACGTGAGGCTGTTAATTGCAGGCCTCTCTGTTTCACCTCAATTTCACAGCATGTTTTTTCAACCATTGTTTATTTTAGATATTCTAAGCAGGTTGGTTTTTTTTTTCTCTATTGTTATATTTTCTAAGGTATTTCTAGGCATTTCTGTAAGGTGTACAGTTGCATGTCATTCCTTTGTTTTTCTTCAATGACTGCAATCATGTCTGTCTTTATATTCTTTATCTTCCTTTATTTACTTTCAACGATGTGTGCCTTAATAAGAAATATACCTTCCAATGGAAGGAAGTTGCAGTTGCCTCTGGTCCTGTCACTGAGCACCAATGAAAAGAGCCTGACTCCATCTCACCTGCACCTTCCCTTCACGTATTTATATACATGAATGAGACTCCCCCTGAGCCATCTCTTCTCTAGGCTAAATCCTCCCAGCAGAAGAAATGCAAGAGATAAATAACTAGTATGGACAGAAAGAGGCATATGAAATTATCATCAGGCAATAATACAATAGCACAGTATGAAATTAAGAAATGTTAAAAGCAAGCAGCGATTTACAGACTCACACAAAACTGCCACAGTGTGTTATGGATGTGAGAAGTACAAAGAGCTTTAGAAGCCTGGACCGTAGAAAAGGCCATGGCTTTGAGGTCCAAAGCTTACCTTGCAGAGTACCTGCCAGAGATTATACAGGGGTTTAAAATATCTACAGGGAAAAAAAAAAATTATCTGGATGTAAATAAGGAAAGTCTTCTGTTGCTCATGAGCAACAGACTGTAAAAAGTCTTAATCTTTGTTTGGCTCATGATTAGATTGATGTAGTTCTGCATACATTTAGTAGACGTCATAAGTAAAGTCAAGGTAGCAAGTGGAAAACTAATGAGAAGAGAGCTAGATTTTGAATTAATAGGTAGTGCATGTACTTAACAGTAAGTGCTACAAATCAAACGCAGGATGAGGCTTTAGATTCACTGCAAGAAGTGAACTGTACAAGGAGAACACGGTAATTCTCATCACCTGAGGGTGGAAGAGCCATCAAACACAAGATAATATTGTTTCTTTGGAGCAATTGTTCACACGACTGCGAGCCTGGCTGTCTTGGTCCTAGAAATGTGCTTTTCAGTTACATCAGCCCTCTTCCTGGACAATCTCTTGAAACCAAAAAACATAACATCTCAGTTGGAAGTTACAAACTACTATGTATGGTGCAGCTGGAAGTTCCAGCTCTGAAAATCTCTCACTGCTGTTGGCTAGAAGCAGAAGGGAACACTACAAAGAAAATAATCCCAGTCTTAATAAAGTATTCATTAAGTGGATGCATTAGAACAAACATGAGCTTACACGCATTAGATAGTTCTTTTATCATTGCACTTTTTTCTCTTGTCTATTACACACTTCAAATTCTTTTAGAATTCTTTTAATTCTTGCACAAATGCTCAGCTTTTTTCCTGATGTTTGTCATAAAAGTAAATAAATACTTTCATGCGCAGAAACCGATTTTACAGAGCAGCCATAAAATAGTGGTTTTTAAGACTTTGCCTAGAACACTCACTTTACTGCTGATCTTGTATGGAAAGGCTAAATAGTTTGGTCAATAAGTACAAAAAGCAGAGTATGCAGTTTTTCTAGAAGACATTAAATGGATGCAACAGTCTCCAAAGGTGCAAATGACAGGAACCTCTTGAACAGGATCAGATGCAGGGTCTGAGCTGGGGCTCAGCATTAAGAAATCCTGCCTGACGATCAACTGAATGACTCAAGAAATTACCTTATACCACAGGTATGAAGGTAACGTTTTGTTTTGTCACATTCTAAGATCCACTTGGGTTGCAGTGATCAGTTTGGCTTTTAACACCAAAACCCCAGAATATGAGAGATTTTTGTGGCCTTGGGTGTACAAAAGCGTCTAAGAAGCTTTCAGTACATCAAAATTTCCACTCCCCAATCCAAAAGTAAACTTGAAATAACCAATTATCAATTGAAATGCAGGACCTATCTAATACTGGAATGGAAGGAGCACAGCAAAAGACTGTATTTTTCAGAAACTCAGAGATATGATATAAATTTCTGAAAAGATATTCTAGGACAGCAATAAAGTTCTATCAAAACCAAGTCCTGCTGTTCTACCCACTTATGCTGGGACTGAAATTGGTCCGTAGTGATTAATTGGAACTAAGTGGAGTATGTACGGTCTATGGTTCAGTTATTGACCCGTAGCACTCTCGGGTCCCTCTGAGAAGGCGATGTCTAGTGGTTCCAGTGCTGATGCGTGAAATGTTCTAACAAACCAGAAATCAATGCCGAGTGCACAGTAAACAGACACAGTCAATGAGCTATTCATTACCTTTTGTAAACCTTCAGTATAATTGGCGTGCGGTCAATTTATAAACTGTAATCAACTGTGGCTTTCTTTAATCCCTTATATAAAACAAGACCAAAAAGCTTCATGTTTTATGTAGTCATAAGAACAAGAAACTGGATAGGTAAGTAATTAGATACCTGAATGCTCCCTCCATCAAATCAAATATCACATTCGTCTGACCTCTAATAGAAGCTGTTTAGTAAACACCTCAGTACTATAACCAGCAAAGATATTTTTTTGTCTGAGATATTTTTATTAGGTATTTTTTCTGATCAGTAATTAAAACCAAAATCCCAGATGCTTTTTTAAATAAATTGTTGCCTTCAGGACAGCAATTTCTGCTACCAAAAGAGGGCACAGAGGAGGTACATATTTCGTAATGAATGTTTATTCTTTCTTACTTACTGATAGAAACCTTTTTTATCATAAAACTAATTAAAGTTGGTAAAGGACAAAGTTAGTCTTTTCATTTTAAATTGAAAGCAAAAACCAAACCCCATAATCACATAAATGTCATACAAAATGTTTGGATAGCTTCTAAAAATAATCCATCTCTACAAGATGACTGCTTTCAATAGAAAACAGTAATGTAGGATTTATTTCAAAACCCTGAATATAAAGAACAAGGAGCAAAGCAGGGAACATGACACTGGAAAGTCTAAAGGAAATTGCTTTACCATTCACCTATACTTCTTCCCTATAAATAGACGGATTATGGGCATCTAGACAACTTGTCCCTCCTTTTTGTTCAGTTTGATTCAGTTCAATGCACTGGGCTTCCAGAATATCCAGGTAAATTTTCAATTATGGGATCATGTACAGCCTTCTTTTTTTTTTTCCCTTCAGCGAATATTTTGAATTATCACAGAATGGTTTGGGTTGGAAGGGACCTTAGAGATCACCCAGTTCCAAGCCCCTGCCCTGGGCAGGGACACCTCCCACCAGACCAGGTTGCTCAAATCCCCGTCCAACCTGGCCTTGAACCCCTCCAAGGATGGGACAGCCACAGCTCCTCTGGGCAACCTGGGCCAGTGTCGCACCACCCTCACAGCAAAGAACTTCTTCCTGAGATCTCATCTCAATCTCCCTCCTTTCAGTTTAAAACTGTTACCCCTTTTCCTATGGCTCCACTCCCTGATAAAGAGTCCCTCCCCATCTCTCCTATAGGGCCCTTCAGGGACTGGAAGGGGCAGTAAGGTCTTCCTGAAGCCTTTTCTGCTCCAGGCTGAACAACCCCAGCTCTTCTAGCCTGTCAGCTGAATTCTGCATGGTCAGCAGACATGGAAGATTTAAGTACCTTACACCACGTGGTTCATCTTAGGGAATATTTACGCTGTTTTTGTAGAAATTCTGACCATACTCTGAGCCAAAAGAAACCATGCAGTGTTATCAGATTGCAAAGCCCAAAATATCATACTTCATTTCATTGCTGGGGTAATTGCAGCCACGTGCTTTCACGCCTCTCTGCTCAAAGCATCAGAGAAGTGAACTTGATAATGTCTACGTGGGCATATCCTGGAGAGTGGCAGCTTCTCTCAGTGTAAGCTCAAGGGAAAGAGTGAAAAAGAGGAAACTAAATGTTGTGAAAGGTTAGACACAGAAGGCTGAGCAACTTACACACACCCAAACCCATTAAGAACAGATCTGCAATAAAGAAAAAAAAAAAATTATATATATATACCTGATGCCTGTCTATCTCTGCCCAGGTTAAGTAGCTGAGCATTTCTGTTGCTGTCAATCTCTCTCCAAAAAAAAAAGATGTTCTTAAATCTGTGTGATGTCAGAATCTGAGAGGATGAGCTGAATGCTTGTCAGACTTTGTTCTGACACTGTTTTGAGGACAAATTATAGCCTAAACAAGGGTAAACGAATCAGAAAAGAAACTTACAGGGTGAGACGAGAGCTATCTGAGCCATAAGATATTGACAACTCTAAAAGAAGTTCAGAAGCCCCAACTGCCTAAGCAGTTCTTCTTAAACTTTTTGAACTATTTGACTTTTATATCTGCAGGGAATGAATAATCAACACTTTATTTTTTTAAAAAATTATTTGAATTATTTCAGCCAGCTACTGCTCATATCACCTCAGATTAAAGGCATGATATGTCAATGCCTCATTGATGAATATTGTCAACTATGTTACAAAGCCAAAGATCTAATTTAATTATTGACTGTTAGGTTTGGAAAATTGTTACTTCCATTGTTATGTTAATTAATAATGTTAATAATTTTACTCCTTTTATTAAATAAATATTAATCTGCCTCTTATATTCATCCTCTCTATGCTAACTTATTTGCCTATCAGTCCTGGTAGTTGTTATAAGCTTCCTAATTTTTTTAGAAATAAAGGAATCAGCTCCACTTCCAAGTTATGCAGACTTCAAATTACCATGTTTCTCATAAATAAATGCATAACACACTGTCTATTACAGCTTTATTAGTGTTCGGAGCAATTTTTAGCAGCTTAGCAGTTTAGCAGCTCTTAAGTACAAAATTAAAAGGGCACTGAATTCTGGAACATCTTCTCTCAAAAAGATTTAGCATTCAACTATGAACTATGAACTACATCATTCAACATGAGTCTTGCTGAATGAATTGAGGAAATTCTATTTAATTCTTTTCCCTTGTGAATCTACTCATTGAACTGCTGTTTTCTTGAGAGAAACTGGAAGGCCTGAAACATAATTTCATTCTTTCAGTGTCGTAAGCAAAAATCAAAAGAGGCACACACCTTTATAGATTTATTTTTTTGGGAGAATCAGGGAAAATATAGAAAACCCCATAGTAAATTTCCCCTTCAAGGAATATAAAATGAAATGAATAGAAGATGAGCCTAACAAAATACTACTATATTTTTCTGTTCAATATTTTGTTTTGGTATGTGCCATATCTGTAACATTATCACTAATCTATTTTAATGCTAGGCACAATTCTAAAAAATGTGAAGCAAGAAAACATCTGTACCGAACAAGCAGATTGAGAAAATGCCAAGAAAACGCATATTTATTAACAAATATTCCAAATTCTCTATGACAATGGGTTTCTGGGAGAACGGATTCTCACGGTCTGTGAAAACGTGATTTTTCAGTAGTTTATTGCAGTAGGCTTCAATTCCAGGTTAGTTTTGTAAATTATCTGTCCTTGGGTGCTGCTCAGCACGAAGGTAATAACCTCAAAAACATTCTGGTTAAATGACTCTTCTATTGTGACACTAAATTAGTATTAACAGCTCACAGTCATCCATACTCCTTTCTCTCTTTTATAAATTCTGCTGTTCTTTCCTAACCACCTGCTGTTGACATAAAAATTCAACCTTGATGTACCTCTCACCTTAGATTTATCAATAAATATCATCCCAAATATTCCTCAATACCAGCTACTAAAGGAAAACCTGGAGCTTGTCCAACAGAAGAGCACAGGAATAGGGTGTGAGGTGGAGAAGGTTGACAGTTGCTGATGACTTTGACACTTCCCAAACTCTCTGAAACTATTAATACCTATTTGAAAATGCTCAGATATTTTTTTGATGAAGGCAAGTGCAGCTACTGGAAGAAGAATTTGAAAAAATATAGCTATATGTTACTTAATATTGCTGAGTCGTGGATAATAAAGCAATTTGGTAGTCTACAGCTAAGTGAAGGAAAGCAGACAAGACACAATGAAAACAAATCCTATGAAAAACATAAATCTTGAAAGGTGTCACAGTACCACACACGAATTAAAAAAATCTAGAAGAAAAGACTGCTCTAATGCAATACACATATAGAGAAAGGAGAGTTGCACACATGGATTCCTATTGCCAGAGTTCTACTTCTATTGATTATTATCCTGACTATCCAGACACAGCATTTTTAGAGAATACTGTGTAGCTGCTGTATAAACATCTGTCTTTCGTTGAATATGTTAATGATACAACTGCACCACAACTCTATTTTTATGAATTTACTTCTTTTCCTAAGAAAGTATAATTCCATTCTGTGCTTCAATCTAATAATTTTGTGGAAACGGTATCAAAATTCTCTAATAAACGCTGAAAAATACAAATGAAAAATATGAATGATCAAATTTAGGTCCCCATTTGTCAGTATCGACTTACAGGACATGACATTTAAAAACAGAAGCAATCTTTGTTGATGCAGAATATTTAGAATCAGGCTGTCTGACTATGTCTCCATTAATGCCAATACTATCATTAGGATCACCTCTTAGACACCATGAGGAAAGAAAAAGAACAGAAGTGCTAATTAAACTAATGCTACCTGGATAAACCTTCTGCCAGAGACAGAAATAGTGTAAATACACAGTTCAAAAGTTTGGACATAAAAGATAACTACTTTGTGAAGTTCCAACTCACTCCTACGAACTGATGGCAAAATAAAGAGAATCATACAAGAAAATATAGGATCTCTGTTGTTTCTCCCCAATACGTAGCCCTGTAACCCAGTAACTATGGCGTTGCCATCACTTGTAACAGGTCACAGGCTTTTTATTACAAGAACAACTGAACCTTCAAGAATTTTAGACTTGTCTCTGCCCGCCTAGTGATTTGGTTTAGTTTATTTACCTGTAACAGCAATTATCTGCAACCAAGTATAACTACATTGTAATGCCCATTCTAACATATCTGTGTTCCAACAAATAGAAAGAAGCAGCAGTAATTCTGTATTGAATGAGTAATCTATGATGCTAGGGAAAAAAATGCAGAATAGAGTCATGAAAGGGTTAGAGTGGGAAAGGACCTAAAGATCATTTAGTCCCCATAGGCTCTGGATTATAACCTGGAAGAACAATCCAATGAAGAAAGAACAAATAAATAGATTACATTATCAAGCATTAAAATTGCCCCAGAAGTACCCAAGAACAAAGAGGAAGAAAACACAAACTTTATCAGTAACAATCACAATTAAAGTTATAAGATGCCAATGACTCTCTATAATTGACTCTCTCCCCACGTCCCCAAGCCCTCAACCTCAAGATCTAGAAGAGCAGAGGGAGGCTGAGCACAGCAGAGAGGAAGGGGCTGACACTGGAAAACTGCTACTTTTAATTGGCATTATCAGGAATAACCTGTAAAAACCGAGTAATTTGTACTGTAAGTGCCAGCATCATTGTAACTGGACTAATAATTCTCTGATTAGACTGCTAAGACTGTAATTACACTGAAACCTCTTGGTTTCACATGTTAGGTTCGCTTCTTTGACCCATGTAAACTGTGCAAATTGTATTGCAACTACTGCTAGGATGTAATTGGGATGAAAAAAAATTGTTAACTTTTGCAGGGAAAAACTGTTCCATTTATATAGCTGAAATAAGGATCAAAGCAGCTTTCTGATTTATTTATGAGAAATAATGAACTAGCAGTCAGTGAATTTTATATTAATGATTATACAACAGATAAACTACAATACTAGAGACTTACAAAAATGTTGATAAACGCATCTTAATTTCCAAACACCCTTCTCTAACCAACCCCGCAGAGTTTGAAGGGAAGCCATGGAGCTCTGGGAAGGTGGACACAGGCTGGGTTCAAGCACAACCCTCTCCCCTGGGAGAATCCCTCTCCTCATTCACACACAGCGTGTGTGAAGCTGGGCCTCTCTCTCCAGGCTGCTAATCTACACACTGGTGTAAAAAAAGCCCACCATGGAGGTCACATACCCGCACCCCAGCTGTGAGTCCCTACCTCTTGCAGCCCATACTGATTTGATGGGAGACTTCCAGCAGCATCAGAAGAGCTTCAACTGCCCCTGTGTCCACTGCAAGGTACCTTCCCAGAGACCTTCTCGCCCTCTACAACTCCCTGAAAGCAGGGTGTAGCGAGAGAGGGGGGTTGGCCTCTTCTCCCAAGTAACAAGCGATGGGAAAAGAGGAAACAGCCTCAAGTTGTGCCAGGGGAGGTTTAGGATGGATATTAGGAAAAATTTCTTCACCAAAAGGGTTGTGTGAACGGCCGGTATTATAACGGCCACAGAAAAGACTCAGTTACAGGAGTGTACTAAATCAAGAAAACTGAATCATAAACTGAGGCTAAAGTATTCAGATAATACATCCCATTCTGTTCGTAGCCTTGTTAATGAAGTTGGCTGATAATGGCCTTCTTCACAAAGCTAAAGATATTCAGACATTTGACTTAGTGCTACTAGTTTGGAACCAGAGAATCTTCAGTACAGCTGGATAAATAACTAATTCATTCCCTAAATGTTCCTATTTGGCTTTGTGATATATATTCCATACCAAAAGCTGTTCTGAACTCCCATGGAATTTATTCAAGAATCTCTACGTGGATATAAAACGGTTTTCTGAAGTATAAAAGATAAATTTTAGTTAGAAATTTTGGTACACGTACAGTATGTTACTTTCACATACGAATACTTCCTGACAAATGTCTATATCAAAGTTCTGCAAAAAGTTCCAGAGAAGGGAAATAACGTAAACTGTAACTTCACGATGAAAACATCTCAACAGACTTTCAAAGGCAAATCACTGTTACAAAATTATGCCCTTTGATGGCAAAATGCAACTGCTGTGAACACAGACCGCAACTTCTACTGTGGGATCACCGTCTACCCATAAGCATGAGCTTCTCTCTTGAAGACCTGAATTCATACCAGACAGAAGAAATAATTACATACATCATTCAAGCCCAAAGCTGTGGTTTGACAGAATTCACAGCTCCCAGCCAGGGTAGCGCTACATTCATCCACCACACACAGCACGTAAACAGTGCCTGTAGCTGGGCTTGGGATCTGGGACTCAGAAAAGACAGAAAGTGGATAAATCAGGAGTTTGAACAACGTAGAACTACACAACTGAGACAACACTTCTGCAGAAATTCTGTCTGTTCTGACTGCAGTTTCACAACTTAAATGAATCAGTAGCTTTCTTTTATAATAAATTGATTTTGTGTTTATTTTCTCTACGTATTATCAAACAGCTACATTAAGGTAGCGTATCATCTTAACTGATTCCAAAAATAATTAAAGCACTCTTACAGGGCAGTTGTTATTCCTCTGTGTCACATTCAAAAGAACAAACTCCCAACCCCTCTGTATTAGCACAAGTGCATCAAAATGAGTTGGCAGCAGGAATATACATGCACAGTTATTCAAGGCAGTTATGCTCATCCTTCAGAAATGGATTAATGTCTACAATTATTTTCAGTTAATGAAGCTGTACGTAGTCCACATTATCTTCCCCATTGAATAACATTAAAAATAGTGATATTTTCATAGCACTGATTCTAAGTTGCAAATATACATCCATTCTTAACTGAAATCTTGTTCTATACTACAACATTGTAGAAGCTTAGAGTTCATTTATTGGCTGTCCAGTTTAATTGCATCCACTTTTCATTTTCACATATATATACACATGTATGTGTGTATGGAGGGATGGATGTGTACGTCAAGGATTCAACATTCATAAATTTGCTCTTACAGAACGACTCAAGACAAGGGAAAAAATCTGAGACTTCTACATAAATAAAGGATAAATTTATTCAAAACAGCCAGAAGCAGTTTGACAGACTAGATAATCTGTAACTATATTATTTTCATAGCAAGCGCCAAACAGACGTCTGGATACAAGATGTTCTTGAAAGCGTTCATTTCTGAATAAATAGATGACAATTTCAAGTAGACAGAGCAGAATATTTTCCAAAGCACCTGAGTGGCTTGAAAATCCCTGGCCCTAGATTGAGATGTACTGGAGCCTGGAGCTGACTATTCCTGCCTTTCTGCATCTACAGCAGAAACGGTCGCCACTTATGTACTACCTTGAAAAGTTATCTATATGCAACTTTTTGCCTTCAGTGAGATGTCAAAGTTCTCCAAGTTTCTGCCTGATGTTGATGCTGCCCAGTATCGTTACAGGTACAGTGGCTTTTCAGAAAAACAGACACATAGAATGGTTTGGGTTGAAAGGGACCCTAAAAATCATCTAATCTACCCCCTGCTCTGGGCAGGGGCACCTCCCACCAGACCACGTTGCTCGAATCTCCGTCCAACCTGGCCTTGAACCCCTCCAGGGATGGGGCAGCCACAGCTTCTCTGAGCAACCTGGGCCAATAGCTCATCACACTCACAGCAAAGAATTTCTTCTTGAGATCTAACCTAAATCTCCCCTCTTTTAATTTAAAACATTCCCCCTTTTCCTATTGCTCCACTGGGGGGGTGTGACTGACATACACCCTTTGAGTACCCACTAGGTGCACACATACTTTGGCAATAAATATGTTCCGATTACAGTGTGAAGAAGAAAAACAGAGAACAAGTTTTGCTCTGATAATTAAGACATTGTTCAGAAAAAAAACGTTATGCAGAAACTACAGAAGTTAGAGAAGCTTCAACCAAAGCTGAGTCCAGGTATCTGTGACAGCCAGCTCCTCCAAGACAGGAGAAAGCTTAAACCTCTGCACTAATGACAAAGGGATGTTTTTAAACTCTTAAAAGCCTAAACTGAAGCCATTAAATGGAACTCTTTTTTTAATAAGGTAACTCATCACCCTATGTCTTATCTTTTCCCCTATTCTTAATCATATCACGCTACTGTTTGAAGCCACTATTGATGCGATATGAGAAAAAGCAGTATCACAGCATAGTTTAGATTCTGCTGTGCAAATGTAATTTAGCAGCTAGACAATGAGAGAAAGGGAACAGAAGGATTTTGTCAGAATGTGGCAAAAAATACTGTCTTAAGATACACAAAAATACTTGGTCAGATTTGGAGCGCTCAGTAGTAATAGCTGCTTCTGAGCACAGAAAATAGTGATTTAGTGCTAAGTTCCTAAAAGGGCTATCAGTGCCTGCAGAGTTCCTCTCTGATTCCAAATCTTTGGGTACTTGTATGCAATACCCTAATTTATACACTCCACCCACGGATGGAACTCAGCTTTAATCAATGAGTTACACAAGTACGAAATCTGAAAAACATGTCGGGTAAATGATGTCATGGTGGCAAAGCTCTAAGTCTATTTAACTTCATCTTTGCCTGTGATCATACAATCCACATGTACCAGAAACTCACTTTTACATTTATCATGACGTATAGATTCCTGTGAATAAATTGATTTTTGAGATGTAAATAGATGAGCAAAAAGCTGCCCTAAAAATGTCTTCAATAATAACAGCATCCATACTGAGGCAAGACTCTCTGAAATTAAAATCTCAGTGAAGGAAAAACTCTCAGAAGTAAAGCAAAACTAAAACTACAATTCTTTTCCCATTCTTAATTTAAAACAAACACTATGTTCTTTATTTAAAGGTGAGCCAGAGTGCTTAATTATCATATAGCTCATTGAGATTAAAAAAATCACTGCTATATTCAATTTTTTTAAGAAAACAAAATGAGCAGAATGATGAATGATATTTTGATTACAGAGATAAATAGGCTGAGAAACTGGTCTTATGCATATTAAATATTGTATTGGAATGCTTTCATTTGTAGTAATTAAATTCTTTATAGGAACTAGCCTAACTTCTGGGAAAATTACTTCTAAAGTAAAGAAGGTGATGCAGTTTGAATAGGTAAGTAATATTTCATAATTAGGTAATCAGCAGATTAGTTCTTCAAGGTCTGGCTTGCCAGAGTAGGGTGCTCTGTCCACCACCAGCCTTGTTGGTGCCTGTACCCGCTCCTGAAAGCTGATGAACTGGTTTTGTGGGTGAGAAAGTTCTGCCAGAATCAGAGGAAAGAATAGATGCTTCCGCAGAGAAGCACAGAAAGAAGCTGAGCTACAGTTGCTAAAACAGCTCCAGTTTTAGCATCTTTTTAAACGTACTAACTTATTTATGCCACAAAGACCAAAACATTATCTATAAATTATCCATCAGAGTTTTGTAATGGTTTGCATTATGTTACACAGGAAATTATAAATATGGCACTATAAATTCCTTACGCGATTAATGCACAATATGTCTTGATGCTGTAGCTTTTCAAGAAACCATTAACACAGAAGTGAACCTAAATGTGAAGTTGGCACATTTGGCTAAGTAAACTGTTTAGAAATATAGTTGTGACACACAAAAAAGAACATTTGTGATAGTTTTGAACACGTTACAATCATCAATAATATATTTTTTTGCTAAAATAATGGACTTACTCCCCATAAGTTATATGCTTATCACAAGTATCTATAATAATCCCCCTCTTTATAAGTATGAATTCAATTGAGTTCCAAAGATCTCTCTATTTCTGTAGGAATGGGCTTTATGTTTCAAAATCTTAGATGTCAAACACATACACATATTTTTACTGGGTTTGCCTAATGCAGTAGTGTGTAAATTGATTCTTTTAACTGCAATGTAAAATATTCCACTTCGGTTTCTCCCATGTAAATTCTGGCAGGCACCTGGACTGAAGCTGAGTTACACACAAATGTCATCACCATGCAGCAATATGATTCTTTTCATAGTAACATCTATACTTCATAAACACTAGCATTAATATACACTTTCAGAGCAAAGTAGCTCCTAAGGAATTTGTACAACACCAGAAGCATTATAAAAATTAAGCAGCATTGAGCAGTTTTCTGATATTTTAGTTCTTGCCTGACTTTCCTCCATAGCACTACAAATATTAAGAGTAGAAGAGAACAGAGCTGGAATAGCTACTCTGTGCGAGTCAGACAAAAAGATAGCTGAGCCGGAATAAAGAGCACAATAAAAATAAAATGATTGGAGATCCTGTGATATTTTATAACATGTTTTGAAGGTTGTAGCAAAAGTTGTGTCAATGAAGGAAAGAAAATTAAGTTTCAATGCCCCAGTGGTTCTCTAATGACTAAAAAATACATAATATCCTTGCTAAAGTATTCATAGCTCATCAATATTATTTTAATTTATTTTTATTTTTGAATTTCAGGATAGGTAAATATTATACTTTGTCTGCCTGTGGCAGATTATTATGGATCATACCATTCTACTGGCATTTTATAGCCAGTATTTCCTAGAAGTCTCTTAAAAAATAAACAAGGATAAGAAAATTCATTAGAGTGCTGCATTCTGATTAAAGCAATTAAAGGGATACAGTGATGAAGTCACCTACATGGCAACGCAAAACCCAGGAATCACAGTATTTTTTATGCAATCTCCCATTGATACTTAAAACTGAATGTTTCATTTCTAAGCAAAAAAGAAAATATAGTTTTCTTATATAGGTATTTTTAATTCAACTCACAGTCCTAGTTCAAAATTTAATCTACAGATAAGTTTTACACTTAATACAAGCTGAAGTCTTGTGATCCCTTTCCAGAAAATACAATGCAATGCAGTACAGGAAAAAATAATTTTTAATGCCCTGTTCAAAGTGAGAATTCTACGATAGTTTCCAAGACAGTTTATGACAGTTTCAAAAGACCAGCAAGATTAAAGCTGAGCTGCTCAGATTATCCCAAGGCTCTTGAGCAAATTTCTGTGTTTTCCAGGAGAATACAGAAACTCCACTGCACACAGTCCCAGCTGTGAACTGTATTGGATTTTGAGAGGGTTCTCAGGTGTTAGCATTGAACTACTGACTTTTCGAGAGCTGGATTATCAGCCTGTGATACCAGAGCAATTAATGTGAGCCCAAATCATGTGCCAAACACAAAAAAATAAAGAGGAAAAGAAGTCATATTTAATAAAAACCTGGTCCCTCCACGCTCCTGAGCGTTTCCAGATCTTCTGGAAAAACATTTCAACTCTTTCCCAGCATTAGGTGCCTGAACAACTGAATGACTGGTGAGATGCCATGAGTTTTATCAATGGCTGCCCAGGACTGGAAGAATGATTACCAGTGAGCTCTACAGTTGTCTCATCATTGGCAGAGTCTGTACCAGTGAAGATTTAATATATATACTGTAATTTCTTTTATTACTTCCTGTCTTCAGGGCACACACAATGCACTTGATACTTGAGGTTTTGATTTTTGAGAAACTGCAATGCAACAGGAGAGCAACTAGAATCAACGGAAGCTACGAACAAATAATACCATATATAAAATTAAGTAATGTACAAACGCAAATTCTGTACAGTTCAAATTCATTAACTAAATTTGGAGGATGGTTTTGCATTTAATTTCCCTGTTTCTCTGTTCTTTATTTGTAAAATAGACTACCCCTTAGCCTCATAAGTAACGTGTTTATTAATGTTTATGTTTATTACAGAGTTATTAATGTTCACGAAGTCCTCCAGCACTTGCATGACAACTGCCACACTCGTCCTATTAAGGAATTAACCATTTTGTATTCAGAGCAGTCTTTACATAATGTACAATAAATATGACATGGTGACACAGAGTAAGCAATGAAGGAAAGCAAAAACTGAATAATAAATCCTTTTTCCTGAAGTAAACATTGTAATTTTATACATGAATGAAGCTGTCTGCCTGTTTAAAAAAAAAAAATTGCATTTAAAACCTGTCCTAATGTACATGCACAGGGCAGCTGAAATAAGTGTATTCATCAGTTTAATTCTAGCAATTTCCCAGCCTAGATAAATTTACTTTAGTAAAACTATTTATACAGAAGAGAGTAATACTTCTGAAGGGATCGTTGATAAAAGGGCAACACATTGTAACTGTCAGAACAAGCATTAGTAAACCTTGGCAAAAACCGTTTCAAATTATGTTAACATTAACAAAGCTTTATGTCATGTTAGCCCACTGTACAGTGTCGCCTGTGTAAGGAATGAACGCCTTCAGAAATCTTTGTGTGAATCACATAATCACGGCTGTCATTTAAAAACTCCACTAACTTCTTGCAATATTTGAAGAGTAGAAAGTATCTAACATATCACACAATGGCAAGGATTAATAAATACTGATCTTCTTCACAATGATCATTAAAAGGGGCAGTATTAGTTTTACTAAAACTGTCAACATTAATCAAATAAAATGAATTTTCAAAAACTTGTAGGGGGAGTGGTGTTTCCAAAGCCTAAAGGAAAAGCTTTTCTAACTTTTGGAATGGAGACAGTGCTCTCTCTTGCATAGCTCTTGTATTCTCCAGAGATAAATGGCCTAGAAACATGGAATTCTTCAGGGGAAAGAGCAGAAAAACAAATTTTCTCTCAGCTCCTGAATTACAATCTTGCCCCTTCATTGCTTTTCACGCTGTATTTTGTTGCTATCAATGGCCTTTCTACATTCTGGTTTTATAAATCTCAGCACTATTGTCAAAACTGTATTTGTGGAAGAAAGAAAGAATGGAGCAAAACCTGGCCTTGAGTGAGAAGTGCATTTTGATTTTTCAGATGGGTAACTAGTTAAGGGCATTGATCCACTCAGGTTCTAAAATGAGGATGAAACACTGAGTATTCCATTCTATCCCGTCCTAAGGTCCATCCATTGGATGTATTTCAGAGTTCCATTTCCTAAGACCTTTCATCCTGTGTAGGTTGATCCCGTGGGACTGAACTATACAGGCCACAACAGGGTGAAAAAAAATAACATGTAATTGAAAAAAACAGATCCTTACTCAAAGGCAACACATATATATTATCTATTCCCGAAAAAGGTATAAAATATCCCTATCTATATTTCCTTGTCTGACTTCGCAATTTTCCCACAAATAAAAAATATTTGGCATTTCTTCTTTGACGGATATACAACAGTTACGACTTGGAACAGACTACCTACATGTTTCACAATGAAAATTGGGCATATTTATGCCAAAATATTACTGAATGAGGACTCCATGCAAATTAAATATATCCTTATTACCACCACTAACAAATGACATGATGGTTAATTACATATGAGCTTACGGAGCAAAATCAAGCTTGCATTTAACTATGTTTCAGTGAATAAGTAATAGAAAATAAAAATCTACCTTTTAATTATTGTTAAAATACACTTTTTCTTGCTATTCTCTTAGGCATGATCACACTAAGATCTTATGTAGAAGTAGATACCCACTGCTAAGGAGCTTTATTTCATTTATGATTCGTTTAGCAAAGCTCTCCAAACTCACTCTAAGAAAACAGCACAAAAGCCCCAATTCTCTAAAAAAATCAGTCAGTGAACTCTGAATAAACTTCCTTAAATCATCATCCTCTAAGCACCGCAAAAGAACATTATCAGCAAATGCTGAGAACAAAGAGTGTTTAAAAAGATACAGAATAATATAGATTGAATAACTGTAAAATAAAAAGGTCTTAATCATTTAAACACGAAGATAATTTCATTTTTATCATACTATTGTCATCCACACCTCTTTAACAGATATAGAGTTTAAAAATTCAAACATTTTATTCACTATTTCACTTAATCACACTGATTCTATTAATTTTCTTCTATAAATATACATATATAAACTTTTTGCCTTTACATTAATCTATATTCCTTCAGTAGCTGTAATGTTTATTAAACTTTTCAGCGATTATGGGAACAATGACTGAGCTTTTATGCCATCACTTCAACTGTGCTGGGGATCATGAAGAGCTTTTTATTTAAGTCTTCATTCTTTATTTTGTTCCAAGTGTGAGCTATTTCGACTTAACTAATGCAATCTTACAAGATTAAAAATGAAATCAAGTTCCATTTCAGTAGAAAAAATACTTTATACTTCATAATAGTATAACTGAAAAAAAGTGCAGTACACTAACATTTTGACAAAATAGTTTTACTTGCAAGGAAATAAAACTATCAAATAAGAAAAACAGACTTATTGTTTCAAAGACTTACATTTTGCTTAATATAACAGCTATTTCTCTTGTTTTTATGATATGCCATGTGGGTGTAAACTTTACATCCATGTGTCTAAATATAGGGCACATTATCTAAGAGAGAGGAGTTATGTTCAGGTACCCAAGAACAGCTGAAGGGATTCGGGGGGGGGGAAGTCATAACAAATTCACATCCGGAATTCTCAATTTAGGGGGTTTTTTGATTCTTATTGTTAACAACAAAATCTAGAAGTGTTTTTGTAACATCCATTAATTTCCTGCAGCAATTAACCATATGCTTAAACGTGGGCTCACATTTAAGTGTTTTAGTCAGTAAAATGGAAGGTAAAGGAAAATTACAAGGACTTTTTCAGAAGGTATTAAAGAAAACTAACTAAAACTCTACTGTAAGACCATTTTATGATGGCGATCACAGAATGTGAAGAATCACAGAAACGGAGGAAGGATAAGCACTCTGTTGGCTGGTAACTCATTTTGCTCATGGGTGCACGAGTTACGGGTTGTAAGTTCTGAAACCTTATGAACTGGGTGGTGAGGAGGTGAATCCACGTGAGCGACCAGTCTGGGTAAAGGGATTTGAGTACAACTTACTGCAAGGGTGCAATTAGGGAACGGAACTTCTATACCCAGGGCCACGTTCAACAAAGGTATGAATTAAGGGTAAGTGGGGACACACAACCAGCTCATCTACCTCCTTTGCTCGCAGTGAGTCGATGCCTGTCTATACCCACAGCACAGCTTCTCAGCAGCAGGACGGCATGGGAAAGCCACGGCAACGGAAAGATGCTACAAATATTCCATATACAGCCCACGGGGGCTTACCCACTGCAGAAAACAACACACTAGCTGGGAGGAGAACGTGACAAGATGGCTAAAAAATTATGTCAACAACTCTACAGCCAGGAGAACCTACTTAGCCTCTGGCTGAAATGAATTCTCATCTTTCTCCAGCTCCAAAAGCCACCTTTCCCTGAACAGGAATTGTCCCGAGATGTTTCCTTCCTGTTGCAGTATTTCAGTATATCAGTATTTCAGTGCCCCGCTGGTGCAGAGCTACACGAATTCAGCTTACAAAAAAAAAAAGTTTGTAAGTTGGTACGGTGTTTCTCCTGCCTAGGAAAATTTATAATAATGGCACCCAGTGCCAATTTTGCTAGAGAACCTTCAAATAAACTCTCATCTTCACAGAGCTGAGAAAACAACCTCTCGTTCACATAACAGTAACAGCAGTATTGGTAAGCATAACGATATTTGTGCTCAGACTAGGACCGTAGAGCCATAATGACATAAAAATTAACTGTTCTTTAAAAAGAACTGATAGCATGGTTCGAGTGTACCTTTTTTTCTCAATTGCAGAAGGCAAATTAAAATTTACATTAACTAAAGATACTCCACCTCTCACACACAGACACATAAATACATATATATACACACAGTATACATTTATATATTACATTAAAATTCAAGATTAAAATAAATTTAGGGTGGGCTCATAATTTCTAAAAGTGTCACACTAGAAATGTTGTATTTTTCTAGTGTTATTTACAGAAACTAGGCAAGATAAGCCTCGGTGTAGGAAATCTGCCTAAAACATGCTGGCCACAGAGACATCTTTAGAGGCACAGTGACAAGTGATGTAAGGTCTTTCTTTGAGCACAAAAGAGCAGAGCTACAATAATCCTTGAAGAAAAAGATAAATTCAAATCTAAACAATGTCAGAAAAAAACAAAATTGAGGAGGTAGGGAAAAGATGAGTCTGCAAAACAATAATAATCCATCAGATACAAGTTTTAGACCTTTATAATAAATATGATCATTAGAGACTGGAAAAAAGACCCTAATTTTTTTGAAAGAACCCTAAACTGACAACTTGTTTTAGATAACTTAAGGAAAGGAAATTTCTTGACAGCTGTTTAGACAATTATGGTAAAATAGTTTGCAACATTTGGAGAAGTATATTGACACTGTACTGGGAGCGTGAGATTGGTATAGATCGCTTTACTGTTGACAAGTGTGTTATCTTGACAACTCAAGTCTTGGGAGGAAAAATGCTGCCCTGGTAAATTCCTTCACTCTATTCTAATAAAATATTTTCTGTAATCAATCAAAGGTTACGCTATGGGATCAGTGTCGGTTAGTGAATCTTCCATCATAGTTATTATTATCTGCTTTTCTTCCTTCGAGGGGAAGAGACAATTTTTGTGTTGGTGGGAAAAAGGTAACAACTTCAAACTGAGTAAAACTCTCAGAACTCCCAGATTCTATAGGAGTGACGTAAATAGTGAACGTAGCAAGGAGAAAGAACTGCAAAAGCTCTTCAAATTGGTACAGATTAATTCTAAAGGCAGCTTCCTTACAAAATATCATCAAAATGACTTCATCCTGGATATTTCTATGCCCCTGTGCAATGTTCAGTGAGGATATGAATGCAAAGTAAGGCCACAGCGCTTTTGTTTCTATATGTTGTTTCCTCACCAATAGTTCCGGCCAGAGAAAGCCTTTAATCTATAATCCTCTCACATGCGGCAAATTACGATGCCTCAAAACAAAACAATTCCGGATGTAGTTCATCCCTGTTTCTGGACTTTCCCACAGAACAGATTTTTCAATGGTTTTGCTCAGATAAAACAGAAAATTCTTCATTTGCCAAAGCTTTCAACCTTAGAATGTGATAAGAAACACCACAGCTTTAACACAAAAATGTTGAGGTTTGCATAAAAATCCAAGTGCATTTGAAGAAAGGGGTTTTTCAGACAAAGTTTTAAGGAGACGCAGTAAATTATCTCTGGAATAAACCGAAAAGCAGAAGGGATGCAATGATATTTTTTCATTTACTTAGAAGTTATTGCTATAAATGAAGCTACCTTAGTGGAAGGAGAATACAATGAAGCTCGTTCCAAAGGCTCAAGTGGAAAGGAACATGGTGCTTCTGAACAGTCAAAGTGATAATACAAGGAAAACAGGAGTGAAATTTTGGACTAAGCATCAAACTATGTATCTAAAAAAAAAAGGCCTTAAAGTTCTGTGAACATCAATCCAGGAAGTTAAAAGCTCCATAATATCTTCCATTTAATTAAACAGTAAAACCCTTTAACACTTATCTTAATTATAACTTTATAGCTATCTCATTCTAACGTTTTAAAGCTTTTCTAAATCGGCATAGTATTAGTTTGTGTCACCGTGATCTTCTTTTGGGCACATGCTCCAGGCTTTAGGATAACTTTTAATTGCCATAGTTGCCTGATTTACATTCACCTAATCAGATATTAATTATGGTGGCACTTTAATTTGTAATACCAAATCTCTAAATCCATAAAGAACAAACAAAAACCAGATGAATCAAGAATATAAATAAGAACTGTTGGCACAATAATCCAGGCAGGCAAACGTTGACTACGTTCACACTGAATATGTTAATAAATATCAGTTTAGCACCCTGGCGCTCTGATTTCCTAAATGTTAAGCAAATAGCACAGTAACACATTTGAAATTCTTGCTCCATTTCCCATATAACTTGACAAGAAATCTTTGGTCACGTAAGGTCGTCTAATTCTGGAACTAAACTTAGAGGTTTTTTATATTTTTAAGTATCCATTCTGGTTAATTTTTCTTTGTTATCATCCTTGTGACAACAGAGTTAAACCATGTGGGTTAACATTCTTGTTTTCAAATAAGGAATGACTGTCAACTTCTGCAATGCAAAACAAACTGCACAAAGCTCAGTTATCCCTGCAAGGGGTAAATTATTCCACCCATTTCACACCACAGAAACTCAATAATACTGCTCATCCAATCTATTCTACTCAATAGTTTTGAGTGATAACTGAAAAAAGGGAATGATGCAAGACTAACATCCTCTATGACAAATGTAAAACTTATACTTTGACAAACTATACAAGTAAAACCAAAACTATCATTAAGAAATTCATTTATTTATTAACATAATGAATTATGCAATGAATTATTACTCTGACAAGGTTTTGCCTCCCTTTGCAAAAGTATCAGGGCAAAACTAGTTATTCACTGAGAGTCTCATTTCAAAAGAAAAACGTGGTTTTTTTCCCTAAATAAGTATATATGTTCACTGGACAAGGAGAAAAATAGGGAAAGGGGAGAGATAAATTTCCATATTAATGTTACACATTCTAGAATTCTACATGCATCAGTTCAAAGTTAGAAAGGGAATGCAAAAATTAAAAAAAAAAAAAGGGACAGTCCAAAGCAGGGTAATGTGAAAGAAATAAAAAGTCACATGGAAAGTAGTAAGGTCGGTTTTCAAGAGAAAGTGTAGCTTCAATAATAAGGTAAAATTTAAAATTCTATTAAGTAAAGTCTACATTTGTTCATAGTGACTTCAGATAAATACAGTAATAGCAATTTTTAATAAGCATATAATAATGAAAATGTGTGTGTGAATTTTTTATATTAAAATTACTTTTTCCTGCCTCCAAACTTTTTTTTTAATCTCCAATACGCTCTGATTTTTTTTTTCTTTTTTTTTTTAAGCAACGCCAAATTTGCCTTAGATATATTCTGGTTTCTGCAGAGTGGAAAATGTTTGATCTCTAAGCCAAAGAACATAGAATTTTTTAGCTTTATAATGAAAATGAACAGAATTGCTCACGTTTTCCAGGAAACTCGGAGAGACAACATCATCTAATCTACCCCCCTGCCCTGGGCAGGGACACCTCCCACCAGACCACGTTGGTCAAATCCCCGTCCAGCCTGGCCTTGAACCGTTCCAGGGATGGGGCAGCCACAGCTTCTCTAGGAAACCTGAGAAATTGTGGATCAAGACAGACAACAAAATTCCCTTGAAATTACAGAAGTAACTCATCTGCCTTCAGCAGATGACATCCTCTCCAAAAAGATGGTGAAAATGGACTCTGAGCAAGTTACTTTGACCTTAGCCTCACTTTGAAGATGCAACAGCATACAAAAACCACATAAGGAAATAATGTTTTTCTACAGAGGAGAAGATAAATACTTAGAGTAACACGGTATCAAAAGTTTAGGCACCTTAAATTATAAAACAAGTGGAATTTTGAGGACAAGTCTAATTCAAGAAAGCCCAGAAGCTCTTACAAAAATTGCTGAGGTGTCTGTTAAATATGTAACAACTTTAACTGAACCTTGAAAAAGCTTCTCATAAAATTGATGCTAACTGACACATCAAGGATGTTTTCCTGCTTCTGCTTTGATAAATAAGATTGCAGAAAACCATCAGAAAATAGCTTGAAGCTGGTAGCTGATAACTAGACAGGACTGTGTAATGGGTGAAAACCAAAATTTTATATATAGACTTTAAGACTTCTATTTGAAGCTAAAAAGTAAAAAATTGAATTACTGAATATTGCATTGATCTAATTTAAGTCATTTAGGAATGAGAGAAAATGAGAAAAAAAAATAGTTTTCATGTGGAACAATACCAGATCAAATGTGATATTCAGGAGGACACACTACAAGGCTTCAGAGATAAACACAGGAAACATCAACAGCTTGTTTTGGATTTTATAATTTGGAGATGCTTGGAGACTCCAGTGGTGGAAGAACAAAAGACAACTGTTTTGAAAATAAATAATCTAAGAATAGATTTTCTCTAATTAACTGACTTGTATGATACTTCCATAAATTTGAATTTTATTTTTGGATTATGTTGTATACTCAGTAGTTCCATAAAATGAGTGTGTACCTGTTCGCACAGTTTTCTCATCTGATATTGCTATATAGTAGATTGGAAGCGCTACAGGTTTTCTCCTGAAGTAGTCCTCTGAAGAAAGAATTTATGTTTTGCAACCAATATTTATGTCAGGATTCCCTACATGTCCAGTTAGGTTAAATTATGAAGGTTTAGTGTTAATTCTTGTATACAAGTCACAGCAGTAACATCTGGATGGGTGGACAAGCAGGTGGTTACAACACTGGTTGGAGGATCAGGCTCAAAGGGTGCTTCACGAGTCACACTCTGTTGGAGGCCAGTAACAAGTGGCAAATTGAGGGTGTTATTGTAGGACCTGCTCTGCTGAACATCTTTATTAGTGGAGAAGGCAACGGAGTGCCAGCTCACAAAGACTGCAGATAACACCAAACTGGGAGAGCAACCAATGTGCTGGAGGGCAAGGCTACCATCCAGAGGATTCTAACCAGGCTAAAGAGAAAGGCCAGCTATAACATATGAAATATGTCAAGGACCAAAGTCTCCTGAGTTCTCCTGAAGATTTCTGAGCAATTTTTCCCACAGTCTGGTTTTGCATCCCTCTGCAGACATCTCTGATGGAGAAACACACCCCATTTCTTTTTCTAAATGGATTAAATTTCGCCCGATAGTCTATATATACATATATATATGCACGAATGTTCAAACCATAAGGAAAATCAACTCTATCATTTAATTTCCCTGAAAGTAACAATTCCTATTCCTCCTGCTTGTCCTTGTTTGCAATACTTTGCAATGAAGACTCCAAAAGCAGGCAGTTTTCTGTATTATATGAGTGAAATCCCTCGAAATGCATCAATATGTTGGAGCGACTTAAAACAAGCTACAAATAGGAACAATATAGAACTTGTTATTTTTCAAAAAATATTTCTTTGCTATATGCATTACAGGAGTAATATAATGTATCCAAATAATGAGGAAATACAGGTAAATACTGTAAAAAATAATATATAAAGAGGAGAGGTAAATATGCAGTGGTAAAAGCTACTTGAGGAGAACAATGCCTTCTATCTATTTTGCACATCGGATCAATCTTTTTTCCTTCTGGCACGTTCTGTACCTCTGATAGCTCCCAATGACCTTTGCCAGCTTGGAATGGCTCAGGTTGCAAACATACCAAAACAAATTTGTTTTCCTTGTGTTTCTAAAACTACTATGCTTATATGATAATCACAAATAAAAGGCTTGACCCGTAAAGGAATCGGTGGGAAACCTGAAATGAAGGCATTATCCAACATTTCATGCTCCTTAGTGATGCCATTTTAAATATTTTAGACAGCCTATAAATAATTAAAACCTCACCACAGCAAATTATGTCCTATTATGCAAATAAATAGCCTCCTCCCTGGTTTCATTAAAGATTCTAAATGACAAGCTGAGCAGTTTAAACATGGCAAGGTACTGCAGTGAGGCGAGAAATCTTCCAGTATTTTTTTTAATTGTTAGTGCCAAGTTTCATGTGGATTTTTACTCTAACACTTCAATTTGCATGAACAAATAAACCTTTAATAAACCTTTTGTAAGTGGTGAAAATGCATCATTTAATTAAATTTGATTTGTTGTGAAACTATTGTGCCTCATGAATATTTAAGTAATGCAAACACTATGGCAGAAAAAATGCCAGTCTTTTTTTTTTCATAGAAAGCTGTATTTAGGTACTGTCATTTCTGTAAATTCACATAACAATAGGTATTAACATTATATCAAGGTTTTACATTAAAAATTGTTAAACATCTGATGTAGTTTTCAGAGTAGAATTCAGATTTCATTTCAACAGAAACAGAATTGAGCTGCATTGCTACATGCCTATGGCAAGTAGACTTACATCATATACTTTTATGTGGGATTGCATTTTTGAAGCAATATTTTTCCAGAAGACTTGATTTTTCAAATCTACAAAGTTATCAAGACCCTTGAAATGATAAATTTTTGTATAAAGAAATTACATGTATTGACCAAAGTATAAAATTATTTCCTTAAGTAAATTAAAGACATTAAAATAAATTAATCAGAAGTCTAGAATCAGAAAGGAATGAAAGATTATTCCTTTATATGCTTTTCCACCAAATTTGAAATTCTAATCTTCTTATCTACATAAGGTATTGTAGGAAAAATAAACTGCAAACATACTAACATACACTGTATTTCAAAATTAAAACAAAACTTGTAGCTTTAATCAACTCAAAACCCTTTAAAAATCTTCTTTATCAATCTATTAATTAATTACATATCACCAGAAAACTGGTGATATGTGCACGTGTTTTCTAAACTTTAAGGTCGACTAACTCTACTTACTTGCCAGTCAGCAGAACTCTGAATGCAATTAAAATGAGAATTTCAGAATCATTTTTCAGCATAAACCAAAAATTCATTGAATGAAATAAGCCTATGTTAAAATATTTCTGTAGTAATGCAAGAACAAGCCATTCTATAAGTTCTCAAAACAGCGGGGTTTGGATAACACCAAAATGAACGCAAATCAAGAAAACTGTGTTTAGAAAATACTCACTGAATTCAGAGATTATTTACAGATTATAAATATGTTGGTTTATTACTTCTGTCCATATTTCTATCCAGTCTCTTTGACACATGCTGGCTTTGGAGAGACACTCCCCCCCTTATTAATACATTTGCAATATAAAACTGTTTTTTATTGTTGTTCACTGCCTTCCAGATGCTCTCACTCTGTCTTACACATCACTTGCAACCTTGAATGCTGCTTTTTGTTACCTCTAAGAACATCAGTTGCTTAAGGGAAAAAACCTTCCCTCCATCCTCTTCTAAAAAGACATTCTCCACACTCACAGTCATTGTGTTACTGGAGTTGTCAGGATTTCATTACACCAAATGAGGCAGCCAGATAATTTGTTCTCTGTTCTCCTAATACAGACACCAGAAGTAATTCAAGAACATAAACTTCTTTGTTGCTTTCACTGAGTATATTCAGGTAGGTGTATCAAGCCAAATTATGGAGAAAGAAGCGTATTTTAGAAGTCTGGATACCTAAACCTGTTTAACTGACTGTGTTTTACGTGGATCACTGTTCCCATAAACAACTGAAATCAACCCTAAAGTAGGACTACAAAGATGTTGAGGGGCATGGAGCATCCCTCTGATGAGGGAAGGCTGAGAGACTTGGGTCTTTTTAGTCTGGAGAAGAGAAGGCTGAGGGGGGATCTGATCAATCCCTATAAATACTTAAAGGCTGGGTGTCAGGAGGATGGGGCCACTCTTTTTTCAGTGGTGCCCAGGAACAGGACAAGAGGAAACGGGCACAAACTTGTACATAAGAAATTCCATCTAAACATGAGGAGGAACTTCTTTTCTTTGAGGGTAGCAGAGCCCTGGAACAGACTGCCCAGAGAGGTGATGGAGTCTCCATCTTATTTATTTTCACTTTGCATTCCATCCTATGCACAGATTCTATGCAGGTCAGATGTTTCAGACATGCACACAAGCAACATCAATGGTCTATATGTGTGCTGCAATTCAGGTACACCTGGGACACATTTAACTTTCTGTTTAAAAGTTTAAAGACTAAGCTACAAAGCTTTGTTTAACTACAAAAAGAAAAAGGTTCCCCTTCAGCAGTGGTAAGTTGGCTTTAAAAGACCATAACAAACATGGTAATCTATAGAAAATTCTCCTTCCGTTTACTGTAATTCAACATCTCATGGTCAAAAAAAAGGCATGAATTCATAATAACATTAATATCATGATGAAGTAACAGGCATCTAAATACAGTAAAAATTGGAAAGGTGGGAAGATCTTTCTCCATTGAAGCAACATAAACATTTAATTTTTAAAGTTTCATCTACCTTGCAGGTAAAATAATTTCAAGCTCAACTTCAAAATGCAAATGGATTTGAATTTTTTGCGCAGAAACTATCACTTATAGTATAGCACTTGTTGCTTTTAGTTATTCCATTTACCCATCATTCACTCTCTAATCTCCTTTAAGCCCATGTTTCTCCATTGCATACACAATAAAAGGATTACGCACATCATACCTCTTAACTTTCTCTGGAGGTTAAGAGATTTAATTACTGTTCTTCCTTCCATGCAAGCTTTCAAGTCAGCAAATTTTGTGTAGCTCTGTAGCATAATTTTTAATACAGAAGTCTCATGTATCTGCATTCAGGTGACACAAACAAAGCCCATGTTCTATAATGCTGAATATAAAGCTATTTGTTATTTATATTTCTCATAAATTAAATTTTAAAAATGCATCGCATCTAATAGCTCTAAAAGTCTTTTCAGTAGAGATTTTGGCTTGCTTTTAAAATAAAGGAAAATCATGTAGATACAATTAGTGAGAAGAACAAAAGCATAACATAGTGCATATGCTGAGCAGTTGTCCTGAAAGCAGTTTCTCTGTTTGTGTCCTGTTCTTTCTGGCATCAGAATTCTCTGTACTTTGAGACTTACTCCACAAAGAGGTTTTGCACAAAATCAATTCATTTCTTCAACAGAAAAATTGCACTAATTTTGCTGTTTGTGATGAACTTCTTAGCCACAAAGGCAAAGGAGGATTTTCCCTTCAGTATAGTTTCCTTTAACCTATTGAGAGATACCAACAGCCTTAACTGCACCTTAGTGAAAACTTTTCAGTTACTTTACTTTTCTTTTGCCTCAAATTCTTTTAGTATAGGAAAATAGTTTGATACATCAGAATGGATATCAAGAGATAAAAGGTTAATGTAATTTCAGCTTTACCACAAATGTTTAAAAGCCAAAGACCAAGCTAACACACAACTGGCAAAAAAACAGATTAATTGTAAAGGAAACTGTAAATTTCAAATTCCTTTATTATCCTGGGATTTTGTGTCAAAAAGTACTGCGATCCAAGTAGACAAATTTCATGTCCTGGGATCTGAAAGGAACACCCATGGAATTACATGCACTGCAGTACTTAGAAGAGAAAACGAAATTCAGCATTGATTATACAATATTCTACAGTTTTTTTCTGCAAGCTCAAATTAGGAATTACCGGAAATAATGATGAAAACCCCCAGTACTCTTCAGGTAGTATTAGTTTTCTCCCTACACCTTAGGGACAATACATGGGTAAAAGAAAACAGAAACCAAACAAAATAAAAAAGAACCAATGGGAAACAGGTAAACAAAGAGAAAGTAAGATAGTAGATTTGTGGCTTCCTAAAATTTAAACACCAACAGAGGGAGGGAATTTAATTTTCAAGGTTGTAAAATCATATATCCATGTTCCAACAGTCATACTAGCCTTTACACATCCTCTGCATTTACATATGGTGAATTATTCTATTCCATTTTCTGTCCTTGGAATGCAAGATAAAGCAAAATCACATCCTGTAACTACTCAGAATCATCACGCTGCAATGGTCAACTTCTAGATAAGAAGAGATCACTGTATGAGACTGAATTGCTCATCATCTAAAACTGAATGCATACTCATCTTTTTTTCCCCCCATAGGAGGAATAAAAATAAGATTTTGTAGAACAGATTTGTAGTTAAACCACCAGATATGCTTAGCAGCCTAAAAAAAAATAATACAGCTATAATTTTGAGCAGTGCTTTAATGCAGTATAATAGTAAAAGTTACTTTATCAAGAAGAAATAGCTATTTTTATTATATATTCAACTGTGCCCACGAGAATAGTAGTTCTAAAGCTAATTGAATACAAGCTTTCAGCCACAAGAGGTGTTTCTATGAAAATTACAAAAGGAAACCATTGAATTAGCAACTGGAATGAAAATTAAATGCACGGATTAGAGGGAGACCCCCGAAGATCCCCAGCTGGAAAGGTCAGCCTGCAGTTTTCCCTTTTGTTGATACAAAGAATGCAAAAAACCAAATATATATGATAAAAAGAGCTGTATGAAGTCTTCTGTACCTTAAGTAACTAACCAAAAGATATGGGTGCATTCTTCATTAAAGTACGTCAGGGATATTAAACTGCCTGTGCTTTTAAAAGGTTGTTTCAGTTCAACAGCACAGAGTGCACAAATTAAATACAAACCTGTGGCCAAAGACTTTCTCTAAAAAACTTACAAAAGAAAGCAAAGCTCACACACGATTTTATCATACATCTTGAACTTATTGCCTATTTTGTATGTGCAGCTAATGCAGATGTTATTTTCGTTATTATAGAGAAATATACAGTAAGAAACACCACCATTAATATCTGATTTTCATAATATATCATAACTATCAAATCTTCGAATTTCAATGTGAAATTTTGTCCTCTGCTGAGCAACTTAATTGCTCATTAGTAGATAACTTGATTTGTTAAACAATTACATCGTACACCAAAACCTGAAAATGTGATAAATCAATCACTTCATATTCCCCAGGTACCTAAAGCCTATGTACAAAGATTTAAGTCATAGTGACATATGTCTTAAATTAATTTAGCAGGGGCTCTGGGTTGGGTTTTTGTTTGTTTGTTTGTTTTCATTTAGCCACCTAAACATGCATATTCCACTTCTCTTGAAAAGCTGGACATGAGCTGTCAATGCGCGCTCACAGCCCAGAAAGCCCCCCACAGCCTGGGCTGCATCCCCAGCAGCGTGGCCAGCAGGGCAAGGTGGGGATTCTGCCCCTCTGCTCTGGGGAGACCCCCCTGCAGTGCTGCCTCCAGCTCTGGGGCCACCAACAGCAGAAGGACATGGACCTGTTGGAGCGGGGCCAGAGGAGGCCACAGAGAGGCTGGGAGGGCTGGAGCCCCTCTGCTGTGAGGACAGGCTGAGAGAGTTGGGGGGGTTCAGCCTGGAGAAGAGAAGGCTCCGGGGAGACCTTATTGTGGCCTCCCAGTCCCTAAAGGGGCTCCAGGAGAGACGGGGAGGGACTCTTCATCCGGGCATAGAGCCATTGGATGAGGGGGAACAGTTTTAAACTGAAAGAGGGGAGATTGAGATGAGATACCAGGAAGAAATTCTCTCCTGCAATGTTGGTGAGACCCTGGCCCAGGTTGCCCAGAGAAGCTGGGGCTGCCCCATCCCTGGAGGGGTTCAAGGCCAAATTGGACAGGACTTTGAGCAACCTGATCTAATGAGGGGTTGCAACTAGATGGTCTTTAGAGGTCCCTTTCAACCCAGACTATTCTCTGATCTATGATTCTATGATATTTGATCTCACTGGCTAAGGATGATGAACTGGTTTAAATTGCAAATATTTATAAAATTTTAAAGTTATCAGGCAATAAATGTATTTACATTTTTCTATTCTGAAAATACACTTTTCATGTATAAAAATATTCAAAGGCATTATTTGTCTAATTTACTTACAAATTCCTCAACCAACTCTGCTATCAACAA
Organism: Tringa tobata; assembly: GCA_033628505.1. Taxonomy (NCBI): domain Eukaryota; kingdom Metazoa; phylum Chordata; class Aves; order Charadriiformes; family Scolopacidae; genus Tringa; species Tringa tobata. The sequence goes on from JAHREE010000217.1 coordinate 1,771,398, forward strand.
ACCATGTTACCACAATGCATTTTGGATTAAGTCCTAAACAATCAGTTCTTCTCAGACTTTTGGTATGTAAGAACTTGAGCGTGAAATGCTGCTGATATTTAAGAAAAAAATAATAAATTGATGTTGTGTCTATGATGGAAAACCTCACAAGATGTTGAGACTAAAATATTTTTTGAGACTTTTAATATCCTACATATATTTGTTATAGATTTGAATAATAATTGGTTTGTTTGCAATTCATATTTATTTTACCTTGATAATATGCAGTAAATGGAGGAAAATGAGTATGTAAGATCATAGATGACCTCAATTGAATTAAGGTCTGTACTTCAGTCAAAGGATTCTGCTGACACTACGATACGAACCGTGCAAGTGCAATACAAGCAGTTAGTGAAGGTCAACTCAACCGGGAGCGTGAAATGCAAACTTTGCATTGAATTCTCGTCTCTAAGATGCAACATCTATGATGAACTCAGGCACTACAGAAAAGCTAAAAGGGAATAGCACCAGAAGTCTATCAAAATCTCAACTGAGTTTTCTTCTTTTCCCATGTTAAAAACTCTTTTGTATTACAAGACGATCGTCCATTGCACACTAAGCAAGTCTAGCCCTACTTTCCTTTACCAAACTTCTTAGTATAATTACCAGCATATACCACTGCAATTCTATTTAAATTATGAAAGTAAATTATGAATGTAGATAACAGTGGAATTTTCAGTTTCAGTACACTTCTTTCTTATCCAATATCAGTATCAAATAATATATAATGGTATAATGTTGCTTACATTCAAAACATAAGTCCAGTCCTGAAGTGTTACAGGATTAATTTTAAAAAAAAAAAATAAATCCCCATAAAACAACTTATACAGACCAGTATCAATGGTGGCTACATGAAATGCTCTACTTCGGACGCAGCCAGACACCACCCAGGGCTATGACATGGTTTGTGGAGGTTATTTCAAAGATGGGAAGACAGAGTGATTATGGTTTAGTGATGGTTTTTGTCAGTGTTAGGTTGATGGTTGGACTAGATGATCTGAAAGATCCCTTCCAACCTAGAAAATTCTATGATTCTAATCTTCTTTGCTGTGCAAAAGACTTAATTTCCTCAATTCTTTATCTTGTTTGCCAATTCTGATATTCCTATTAAGTTGATAATTACTTTAAGTAACAATGTAAAGAAGCAAAAATCTTTCGAGTTTCTCTCAGAACGTTCTCCTTACGGTTGCTATGGCAGGCAAGAAAAATCCTGGCATGCCCAATCCCAAAGGACCACAAAGACTTTCAGCTTCCTAGAGCACCAAGTTGTAATCCTTTGTGTATATGAACTGGTAAGAATTATTACTGGCACAGTTTCAAAAGCACATGATCCTGTGCTTTTGGTACATCTAAGTACTTCACCAAGTACAAAATATCTGCTTCTGCGTAACATCTTCAAAATTTTCAGACTGTACTTATGAACCTTGTCTTCTCTGTACATTAGGATTTTTCCTATAATAAATGTATTTAATAGTTTGTGAATGAAGACAGTTTAGACCATGCTGGCTTGAAATGTGGCATGATTGTAAAGATGATCCAGGAAATGTTAATTTTAATATAACATTACACAATCAGAAGTTCAGATCTTTGTGCTTTTTTTCAATGTGATCCTTCCACTGTTTTTCAATTTATTTTAAAAACAATAGAATCTCACTGAGATAATTTGGGGATTGTGGAGCAAAACTAGAATTTCAATAATTGTTCCAGTTCCATTAAATAATTCTAACTTTTAAACAAAAAATTTAAAAAGAAACTTTTTACAGCAAAAGACTTCTGCATCAGCTTTTCTCTCAAGTATTAGGTAACTTAATGACACTTGAGTGACTAATACCTTATTCAAGGCCCAAAGCAAACAGAATCTCATAATACACTGAAAAACTTTATAGCACTTGTTATGTTTTACACTTGCTACAGTTAATGCTCTTGGAAATAAATTGCCTCCCAGATTGATGTAAGTGACAGACTTTAGCACTGTACTGTTTGCACCCAGCTGAGGCCATTATCATTCATTACAGGGTGTGTTTCTTTTTTTTCTTTTCTTACTGAAGTAGCAATAATTTTCTCTAAACAATTAAGCTTTCTGTGTATTTTTTCACTCTTTCAATTACTTTCAGCATTAAAGGTGTCACAGGATCATTTATTCTCCTTGAGCAGTACTTACTTCAGTGACAGTTACAGCAGAAGTCACAAGGATGTCTTTTCCTGATCCCCTCCAATCTGAAACTTCCTAGAAGGGAGTGAATGACTATTATGCTGTCTTTATAGGCAGTGCAGCGTTAGGCACTGACGCTCAAAAGTCCTCTGAACTACTTAGTCTAGGAAAAGCTTTAACAGCCCAAGCAAAGTACTTGCAGCCTAGTAAATTCGGGGTTGCCGTTGTTTGTCACAGACTTCTGGTTTGTCCTCTATTCCCTACCTTGATAATTTCTAACGTTTAATTTGCTTTAGGAATTCAAAAGTTAAACAAGGAGCAAATCCCTCAAAAATTCTACATGAGAAACAATTTCTAAAACTTTCATGTTACAGAAACACTAGCCTAGGTATTTTTCTTTTCATAAAATTTTGAATAATCACTCTACAAACTCAGAATTACAAACAAAAAATCTAACATAGTCACTGGAATATAATTAGTCACTGCAATATAATAAGTTTACAGCACAAAACTGCTATGTATGCACTTATCTATGGCAGTGAAGCTGCAGATCTCAACAGGGTAAAATTTTAGAAAGATTACTTTCCTAGATAATCGGAGTACCATTCTCTCTTCTTTCACTGCAGTTTCAGAATAGACTAGACTAGAACTGAACAGAACTAATTAAGTCCTGCGTCCAGATCATTGATAAATATATCAAACAGATCTGGCCCTAGAATCAAGCCCTGAGGAACACCGAGGGTGACCGGTCACCGGCCAGATGCAGCCCCATTCACTACAGCCCTTCGAGCTCTGCCCTTCAGCCAGTTCTTCATCCCACGCACAGTAAACCTGCTCATCCCACAGTTGGGCAAACTGTCCAGAAGGATGCTGTGAGGGACAATATCAAAAGCCATCCTAAAATCCAGAAAGCCTTCCCTTCAGCCACTAGGCGGGTGACCATATCACAGAAGGAGATCAAATTAATCAGGCAAATCTTTCCCCTTGTGAACTCCCATTGACTGTGCTGGATGATTGCATTATTCTTTAAGTGCCTTTCAATAATACCAAGTACTATCTTCTCCATAATTTTTCCAGGATCTGAGGTTAGACTCACAGGGCTGTAGTTCCCTGGGTCTTTCCCGATGCCCTTTTTGTGGATTGGAACAACATTGGTTGCTTCCAGCCAGCAGGGACCTCCACAGACTCCCAAGACTGTTGGTAGATGATTCTGTGCTTTGCATAAGAATAACTTTTGTATAACGCCTTCCATACAGGGAAGTAAATACATCTAAACGTACGAGGCATAAAACTGACTATATCTACATGATTTTCATATAAAATGTCATTTTATAAATATAAATATTAATATGCATGCATAAAAATGTTTGCGTACTTTCGGGATGCTAACACAAAATTGTAGAAGTATTTGTGGTATATTATGTTATCACAGAAGAGTCAACACTTAAAATTATATATTGAGCACTTGAAATTACTTGTACCTCATTTGTAAAAATCCTTGCTGCTTGAATTTATTGGTAACTGCATTCAAGGGAGCAAGCCAAAGAATAAAGGCTCTAGATTTAAGGAATGATATAATATTATTTCCTATTTTTTTACAGTTTATCTTTGCAGTTCACATTACTTTAGCCAGCTGAGCTGCAAACCCTTTATCCAAAGGTCATATATAGAATGTGCTGAGGCTGCATAAGGAAAGAGGCCAACTCTCAGTGACCAAAAGCAGGCATAAGATGAAGTGATAACAAAGTGGCAACATCACACCAAAGCTCACTAATAATAGTGGAGAAAGACAATATCCCCGGATTAAATATCCCAGTCAGCATGAATAAGCATTTAATGTGCCTGTGACATATATATATATATATGGATTAAAAATGCTGCTTCATCATCAAATTATTCCAAAGAAGGTCATCGTTATCACAACCTGGATTGAAATAGCATTCTTAAAATTGTAAATAATATTAGAGTTATTACAATGACAAGTAATATTTTTGCATAAGTAGTTTTTGTCTTTGCATATTTTTTACATTTCTTCTAATACATATTCAAAATGAACTGTCTAAAGTGTGTTATTCCAGTTCTGGACTGTTTCCCACAATGTCTTTTTCATAATAAATAGTTCAGTCCCTTGCTCCTTTAAAGATGAAAACTATATGTATATTTTTGGAATCTTTTCTAAGAAAGTGCCCTAAGCAGAGTTATCTTTGAGGAGAGAATAGAGATTACCAGCCGCCCAGCAAAACTGTAGTGTCCACCTTCACACACAGACTCACATAAAAGATGGATACACATAAAACCAATTTTACAAACACTGCTCCTTGAAAAATTATGAAAAACAGCCAGTGAAATTTATGTTCTTAACTGTGGTTGTAGTATACAGAGATTGTATAATATCTGGCAGTAGATATTTAATTAGAAAGCAACAGATTCTTCTTTTCTTTAAAGGCTACTCTTCCTACCCATTCCATGTAATTTAACGCAACATATTTCCACTTCATTCTGTATATCAAAAGCTGCATCCATAATGATGATTTTTAAAAAGTGTACTCAGACTTATAAGAAGAAAGCGGTTTAAAAATTGCTTTTTAGAAGAGTTGCTTTCTTCTTTATACTATATTAAAGCTGAATTTATATTAGCTAGTTGAGCTCATGGCAGGTAACCTCCTTTTCATTACTATTTTATTGCTAGATTAAGAAAAGCGTGGTTTAGACTGTGATTCGATCATCTTCTCTCAGAACACCCACAAGAAAGAAAACTCCTTCAAACCTTTAATAACAGAAGTGGCAGGAAAATGGCGTCTGAATTTGTGGTCTTACGGAGAAGTATTGATCAAAGCAATACTGAAAAACATGGCTTTGGCCAAAAGGATCTGAGTAGGGAATTAAAATCTGATTAAGAAATAGAAGAACTATGGTGACAGTGAAGTATGTCTAAAGTGAAAGTGTTTAAGAATTTTATTCAGTAGATTTGGAACTTTCTAATTCAGGTAGTAAAACACCCACCTTACCCACACACCCAGTACTCAACTTATAATTTCTTAATCATTTAGCTCACTTCTATGCTTATCTCCATGTTGCTTGTTTCAGGAAATTTCTTGAAGTAAAAAAAATTAAAAATAAAATAAAAGTATTTCTACTTACATAGTTAGATTAATCAGCATGTTACTTTGTACTGCCTGGAAGTGCGTGTTCAGTAATTGGATAATTTGTCTTCCCTTTCACAATTAAAGTGAATAGAATTAGTACCTTTTCCATGGAGACATTTTCTGGCATATACAGAAGAAGACTTGGTTCAGACGGTGAGAGCAACCACCCGTTTTGAGAAAGCAGAAATGGGATTTGAATCCTTTGCTGGGTCAATCAGTTGATCCCATTTAATACACTCATGTCAGTAACACATGCACAGCCATCACTAACATTGTAGCACCAGCAATTTGTTGCTTAGACATGCACATTACAAAATGGAAAGTGCAATTAAACTTCATGCTTTAGGTGTTTCAAACCATTCTGGCTTTGCAAGGCAGTTCCGAGCCTGGTTTGACTTCCCACTCAGGGATTCTCTTTCTAAAGGGAATGCCCTGCGGAGCCCAGTGCAGAACAGTGATTGCTGTTCCATACTGTCGGCCAAAAACCTGAGAAACCCCACTTTTCTGTTATTGTCAAAGCCCTGGCTGTTCCCAAGTGAGCAGCAGCCCTATAGATTCATGAGAGCCAGAAAAGCAGATAACAGAGCTCTCTGCAATTATGTCACTCAGTTAAAAATAATTTACCACCTCTGTTAGAAAAATGAACAGCTTGATCCCAAACTTAAAACAATACCTTACCCTACCTCCCCAAAAAAACCTGCATTAACAATTTTTCAAAAAAAAGTCACCAAACCTCAACCATTTTTCCTGTTTTAACCTTTCTATACTATGTGTACCTATAAGATCCATAAGCATTTCCAAAATTCACAGAACAAATGGGAGTCAGTAAGTGACTTCCAATGAGATTCAGTAATTTATTTTTTTTCAACGACACATCAGTTATAATATTCACTTTGTTGCCACAGATGCAACATCCACTGTGACACCCCAACAGCTCGGACACAGAAAAGCTTTACCACTGATTTTTCACTCTCTTCTCCCTCACTGATCTCTAGCTTCCACCTCTGACATCCACAAGAAATTCCAAGATGAACTATCGCTAGGCATTATCTTTATAGTTTGTGATGAAAATATGACATACTTCCAGCAAACAGATTTGGAAACTTGTCTCACTTGGTCCAGTAGCAACAGCGCATCCATGAAATCTCCCTGCAGGGAATTTTTTAAAAAACTTCCACATCCACTCACTGAAAGTGACCAGACAAATGAGACATCTGTTTAAGAATTGTTATGAGACACTTTAAGATACATTTGATCTCCTACTCGATGTTCAATATTCTCGAAGAAATGTCTTGAATGTGTATAAGGAGTTCAATCTGTCCCAGTTTTGCAGCACATTAGGTAAAATGTGGTATCTTAAAACTGCATTCCAGAATTTGTCATAGTACTATGCCTAGGTCTTCACTGTTAAGTGGGTTTTTACCCCATGAGCACTTAATTAGGAAAAAAAAAAATTCATTATTTCATTCTTTGTTTTAGTCTTCCCAGTGGGGAAAAAAAAAATACAAAAGAGGAGCTGCCTGTATGAAATAGCAAAACTAGTGCAGAAATCTTGGTAAAAGTTACAGTTAGGCAAGAATCACCTTTATGAATGGCTCAGGACTGTCCCAATTACTTTTTAAAAAAAAATAATTCCAGTAATAAAATGCAAAACTCAAATGCATTAATGAATAAAAGGGTTTGTTCCTCTAATTTTGTACCAAAATATATTTCATGTTGCATTTTAACAAGCGCAAAGATTACTGTAAGTCTAGAGAGAATTAAGAAGAAAAGAAAGTGAAAAACTGTAACCATCAAGCATGGAATTTAATTATAACACTTTAAGAGAAAGAGCAAATATCTGAAACCGGATGAAAATACTTTATATTCTATACCAAATATTCATTTAAGCCTGAAAAAATAAGCAACACAAATATCTCTACTTTCTTCAAAACAATTTCCCAAAGACTATAAGGAGAATGTAACATGCATTATGATGACATATGGTCGATTTTACACTAGTGAGACAGGTTATGCTTTACATCAGTGCCTCAAGGAACACAGACTACTAATACTGCTATTACCAAGCAATTTAAATCATAGTATAATTATACAGACAGATGGATTGCAAAACCCTTCCAGTTTCTTTTCAGCAGTTAAATTGGAGAGAAAGATAACCCAAGACATTTTAGTTATAAACCGCCTAAAAACTAATAGATGAAGCTGACAACATCTGCAAAGTAACCCTACTGGAGACAGCTTAGGAAAATGAAAATACAGTATTTTATTCATGGTAGAAGGTAGCATTAGCATAGCTTTCACAAAGTAATTAACACATTCAGAAAATCAGGAAAACAAAATGTAAGCATGAAGACATCACTTCAGCTTTGCAGCTTCTTATTTATTGCTCCACATGTGCAAATTTCATTTTCAAACAGTGCAAGCTAATAAAACTATTTTTCCTAGAACTTTATGGTTACTTTCTATAATGTATAACACACTCCTCCAGAGTGTCTGGAGATTAAATTCTTGAAAATAACCACAGAGTGGCAGGTTAGAGAATGCACAAGTGAAAAAAACCCAGCCCTTTAACTGTTCCTGAGTAGGGTACAGGAATTTCATGACTATCTAGAACCCCAACTAGAATACACTTCGATTCAGTAACACTAGTAAGAAACAATCACATAATCAGCATTCACATTATTAATTCTTTCTTTTTCTTTTTGCTATGTTTCACTTACTGTCTGGGCTTTTATTATGCTTGTTTTGGTAAATAATTTGATTTTGCAAAATATTTGCTAATAACAAAAATGTTTTGTCTTTTTTTTTTACTTGATGTTTCTTAGGGACGTTTGAGCATGTGATTACTCTGGGTATCTCCATGGCTGTTGCTAGAGTTCACCTATTAATCTCTGCCCTTTTCGACCAATTTGAAATTAAGAAATTGCAAACAGATCAGTTTCTCAAGCTTTTCCAGTTCTGTGTTTGGTCTTTTTGTATTTAATTTTATTGAAATATACATTTTTTTTTTCTAGTTCAATCAAAACCACAGTTACAGTTCCATTAATTTAGGTATACTTAATTGTGAATAATCAATAACTATAAAAAATTAGTCAAAACCTTGTAACTATATTCAAATATACTGACAAAACAGGGGAAAATAAATCCCTTCATAGAGTTTACAGAACTATACTGAACAAACATGAATCTTATCTCTGCCAATGCGGGATCAGCACTACACACCAGAAGTACTCCAGCATTTCTTAATATTGGTATATCTGTCACTGCACCCAAATCCTATGTCTAAATCCGTAAGAAGTGGTTTTGTGCTGTTCTTCAAGGAGCAGCATACACACAGCCTGCGTGTGTAAATGCAGACATGGAAATGAACTTTAGATATAGCCTGTGAACTAATTGCCTTAGGACTGCCACAACATACAGAAAAGTTGATTTGTGTCATTGATCTACTGATAAATGGCTGTCTAGAACTGCAGTGGAAATGAACCCCAGCATTGTCTCCGTGGAAACACACTCACATGAATAAACTAAAGAGGAAAATCTCTGTTGAATGTGTTTCAAAAATTACTCACAACCCTTACGGGAAAGAAAAAGAAAGAGAATCACATCAGTTTAGAAAAAAATAATCATGTGATATGATACAATAAGAGATACAAGTTACCATGCCCACAAAAGAACATGACTGTAGTATTGCATCTTGACAATAATTCAATATTGGGAAAAAAATGAAGCATTCACCTAGTATTCATGTACCCTAAAAGGTGTTCTTCAACTCAGCAGGACTATTCACTGATCTAATAAATCAGAGTTAAGCCTCCAGTTTGCAGTCAGTAAACCGACAATGACGGGAAAGTTATAGGTTCAGAAAGTCATAGGGTTTATCTAAAGAAGTTAAAAGGTGTATTAGAAACTATTTCTAACACAAAACCTGATAGTTAATATGCTCATTTGTACGTCTATTTCTAAATAAAGGCAGGTAGGAATCTAGATAAATAGGTGATAAAGTTCTTAGGCCACAACACCATTGCATATTTAGAGTCAACAAAAGCATGACAGACAAGTCAAATGAATGAGAAACCATTGAATCACAGTAATACAATTTTCAGACTTAAAGGAAAATATAATGAATTTTTACTAATGCTAGTTTGACATTGCCTTGGAATGCCTGACAAATGAAGCAATACACAATAAATATGAGTAGAATTTGAACATATACAAGAAAGTAACATCACAAAACATCTATTTATTTTTAAAAAGAGGATTCTTTTCCTTTCTTTCTTTCTTATGCAGTCTTAAGCAAGACAACTTAGATTTACCATATGTTCCAGGCAAAATTAATAACAATACCTACAGTTCAGTTGCATCAGTATTTTCCAAAATAAAATGTGCAAGTTTTTCAACACTGTTTATAACTGAAACCAGAAAGAACTTTCACAGCTTCTTCTATTTGCTTTTTCAGTCTCAGACAACTTCCCTTAATTTACCAGTTTTCACTCCGGTTTTCGCCTGTGGACTTTGCCCAGTTTCAGCCATGCTCCCTTCCTGCTATCCTGAGTGTGCCTGGTTTTATTCTTTATACATATTCATTCTCCCCGTCAGTGTTTAATCTCTTATCAGATGGATTCCTCACTCTTCTTATCATTATGAAGAACACAAAACTTGGATATGGCCTTTTTTTCTAGTCAGAGTGAACACTGTGACGACCACACAGTATAGAATCACAGAATGATATGGGGTCGGAAGAGACCTCTGGAGATCATCTAGTCCAACCCCCCTGCCAAAGCAGGTCCTCCTAGAGCAGGTTAGAAAAAACCCTACTGCCTTAAAAGCTGGCTAAAAATTTTGGTGTTACATATTTTTGAAGGGCTATAACATATAAGTTTGTCCTGTTTGATGTAACTCAAAGCTCACGAGCTCAGGCTACACCTTTCCCTCTGATTGCTGTTCCGCTCAGCTATAAGTTGAGGATGATCATCAAGACCAGGTAATCAAGTGCAACTGGTGATGATTCCAGTTACTTCATTGTCATATGGTATCTATTCAGCCTGATCAATCACCTTGGCTTGGATGGAATTTTGACCTTGACATATGTCTGAAAGGACTGCAGCAAGATTGGAATTTTAAGTAGTCTCCGAAGTATCTAAATACTTGAACAACCGTGATAAAGAGATAATGAAAACCATGAATAATAAGAACCATAAACATCACCTCATTCATGGACTAAATTTAAATGAATTGTTATGAGAAAATTAATTTGCCTTGATAGCTTTAAAATAGACTTGGAAAGGAATTATTAGCCAAACTTCGTTTAATTTAAAATGTATTTCCTATATATAAAACCAAGAAAAACTTAATAAGTCTTTTAACAGTACCTGAGTGATTTAAAAGCCTGATATGACTAATTACACTTAGAAAATTAATACTTGTCTTTAATTATTTGAGCATAAACTCCACCATTTTAGTATCACAAGCAAAAACAAAAAAAAAGCAAAAATAAACAAGCGTTTATAACAAAATTGAGAACGATTCAATGTAGAACTCAGATACAGCTTTCCCTTGTTTTTTTTTAACCTCTGGCAGTGTATTCTAGAATAGAGAGCATTGGTGCAATGCAAAGGAAAGATCAGAAGACTCAATGTATGAAGGGAGGGTGCAAGGGAACAGATCCAGACCCTTTTCAGTGGTGTCCAGTGAGAGGACCAGAAGCAACGGGCACACACTGAAACACAGGAGGTTCCCACTGAACATCAGGAAACACTGCTACACTCTGAGGGTGATGGCACGGGTTGCCCAGAGACCTTGTGGAGTCTTCATCCTTGGAGATATCCAAAAGCCATCTGGACATCGGCTCGAGGGGTCTCTGCCAAGCAGGGGGTTGGACCACAAGACCTCCAGAGATCCCTGCAAACCTCAACCATCCTGTGATTACGTGACTCGGCAAGGGAAGTTGGAGGCTGGATTAGATGACCTTTAATGGTCCCAACCAAAACTATTCTATGCTTCCCTGATTCTGTAAGTATTTCTAATTGAAAATGATGATACCTAAAGATATCACACTTCTATGTGACTACAGCAAATATTTGGCTACAACTTGGTGTTTAGAAAAAAATCAACATAGAACGACATAGAGATATGTTGGTTTAATTACTTTACTCAGCTCCACCAAAAATGGAATACTACTAAAATATTGTGAGATATACCAAACTCCAGAAAATTAAGATCTAATATAAATATCCACTGATATTTCAAATAGATTCATTCACATTAATACCTGAGGATGACGGATACATATTTTAAAAGTTTCTGGCAACAGGTTATTATTCGGTTAGGCTTTGAATTACCTCATTATTATTATTATTTTCCATTTATCCTTGGAGCTAGAGGTTTTGTCTATTCTTTAAAATTACTTCTAAATCAGAACCTCATTAATCATCATGAAATACAGTGTAGTTCTGGTTAAAAAAATAAAGGCAAAGTGAACTCTTGACTGAATTGGGATAACTACAGGCAAAAATCTGAATAACTAAGCAAATTACAGGTCTTGATGTCAATTGATGTCCATTTTTTTTAAATATAATCTGTATTTGTACGGGATTATAAAACTGTATATAATTTCTATATGCTATAATCTATGAACTGTTTCAGGACCTTTCTATCTCCTTTTGTATTTTGTACTTTTTTCTGGCATTTATGATTGTCTCCTGGATGTTTCTGGATTACTAGTAGGACATTTGAATGTACTAGAAAACTATTCATTTTGTGGAACTGATAAGCATACAATGATAATAAGGACACAATTTGTGTGTCTATATTGTCTAAGTAACAGCTGGTTTAACATCCTGCAATGTTCACTACACAACATTGTTATCCTACCAAAGCACAGAATAACACATTCAGTGTCTCTCTAACATTTTCTGCTCCAAACTGCAGTTTATGAAAATTTTGCACAGTGTTCTCTCTGAAAAACTTTCATGGCAGTACAGTGAAAGTGCATTGTGAACCCTTCTATTTTATAATTATTTCAGTTAACTAAATAGTGCGTGTACATACGTACTCCATATGTAGTACAGAGACATCTCAGCTACCTTTAAATTTTAATACAGTGAGCAGTATAGTTTATGGCACAAAGGGGGGGGGAAATCAGGAAAAAAAATCTCCTGAAATTACAATTCATGTCCAAGTAAACAAACTCTCTTAAAATAGCACTGCAGTGGTGGGTATTTTTGCTGGCCTCTCTGTATTTCTTGACTTCCATCCAGCTGTCTCCTGGCTGTAGCTCACTGGGCTAACTAAGGGGGCATTAGCAACACATTCTCTGACTGACAAAGTCGAGATTGAATTGCAGGCTGAATCCCAGGAGGGGCGGTGTTGCCGAAACAGTCGAAGAGTAACTGCTGCGTGCTGAACCATGAAATACAAAATGCTACCCTGTCTCTGAGCATCAGGGGGAACGTACGTTCTTCCTGGGAAGGAGCAGGAAGGCCCTACAGCTACACAGTCGGTGGAGGTAGTTGCTACTGAGACCTCAGAACTCTTGGTCATGCTGTAACCAACGTCGCAGACTGCCACGTTCAGAGGTACCTACTGCTGGCAGGAGGTACATAACAAGAACCTGAACACCCTCAGCAAACTCCTCTCTGCCGACAGAAGATGCACTGAAACTTTCATGGCATATGGGCCCCAAGAACACGACTCTGAGTATAGACACTAGAACACGTGAAGGAACTCACTACCAAAAAAAAAAAAAAAAAAAAATAGAAAGAGCTAAGCATTAACTTACAAGAGACACTAATCCTCCTCCTCTCTTTCTTTTTTTAATGGGGAAGTGCATCAATATTATTAAAGAACTGTAAGTATAAAAGGAAGGTATTCCCTACAATGACTGTAAGTCATAGAGACTTTGTATGTCTCTATATAAGGTTTTTTGGAATACTAATGAAAGAAAATGTTGGAAAGCTTACATAATTGGAAATACAAATAAAAAATGTAATGTATCTAACTATTAGAATATATAGATCTATGTATTTATATATTGCTATATAAGGTATAGTATAGATGACACTATGAGGAAAACAACTTGCAATTTTTACCTGCTTAAAATCAAAGGATTCAAATTCTATCCACAGTTCTTTCACTCACACCATAACTGTTCTGTGCAAGGGCCACATCAAGCAGAAGGTAATTTTTCAGTAACCAATAAAACTTACCAGGATAAAAGAAATTTATTCTGATACCAGTCTACTATTGTTATTGCATTAATTTGGAAGATGGTTCAATTAAAGAAAAAAATACAGATTTTACTTGATAGTCTGTAACTTGAGTTGATTCTACAACAGAACTGTTGTTTTCTAGTGACATATTTTCACTGAAAACAAGTCGTGATGAAATACGACAAAATAAAAAGATAGTGCTGAAGTACACCAAATACACCCATGCTAGCTACAGAGCCCAAAACTTACAGTTTTGAATTCTTGTTTCTCTTGGAAGCAGATTAAGCATGTTGGTGTCATCAGAAGGGTGTTTTTTTCAAGATACACATAGGAGGGTTATATTTGTATGGTTTTATTTTGGTTTTTTTAATCCTTCCATACCTGAAGTACAGATAGTTACTGAAAGAAGAAAAATGAAATTTTTATTTAACACATGGATGCAGATGACTGCTGTGTGAGCAGGATGCAGAAATAACCCTAGAAGGAAGCACTGAGATGCACCAGAGATTCTCTCCAGTTAATATGATCCTTGTACCTCTCCTGTAAGGGCTGACAGTCAGCTACAGATATTTTAAGACTCACTCCTTAAGCCTTCACATTACAACAATTATTATTCCAGTTAGATTCCAACTGGAGTAACATCTGGTTCTACCTTAGCCAGATGTGCCACTTATTCAATAGCATAATCACGCAGCATTAGGTTACAGTAGCTTACATTTAGTTATATTTTATTTTAAATTACAAAGTGGTGGAAGAAACAGAGGTACATTATCCCTGTAAAATACACATGAAAAACTGCAATTACACTAAAAATTCTAAGAAAAAGAAGAAACACATATGCAACATCTTTAGAGGAAAGATGAGAGTTAAGACTCCTCTGATCAAGCAAGAGAGGTAAAGTGAGTATGGATGTAGGCCATCAGCCACCATATCTGAAAGATCTTTCACCAGCTGATCTACTTGTTAGTTACATACAGTCAAGGTAAACTCCGGTTCTACTCTTTAAGGAGCAGCGTCTAGACTTTAAAATTGTAATTCTAATCCTGCCTGTGAAAAACAGGCAAGCACATCCAATTACACAAATTGCAAATTGTATGAAATGATAATGTGCTTTCCATGATTAGAATGGCACACACAACACAGTAGGATCACTTTTAAGGTGTTAGGATTCTGCTCTTTTGCCTCTCATTTAAACAACCCCCAACGTTATAAGTAAAAATAGTTATAAACCTCTCACATTTTATTTCTCTTCTTAGAACTATCAGCTCATAAATAAGTATGACCAGTGTTCACTTAAGATATTAGATAAACACACAATAAGTTCAAAACAAGACTCACTTTTTTTCATCTCAAAGATCAAAAGAATGACGTATTTTGATCTGACATAGTATCAAAGACCGGGTCATCTCACATGAAAATCACACAATCTCTTAGAAAAAAAAAAGGTGCTGCAGTGTATTTCTTTGATTATTCCAATATCAAGCATACTCTCCAAGAAAATCCTTCAAAAAATAGAGTAACAGCACTGAACCTAAACTGTCATCATTTAATATGAAATGACAAGGAAGTGACAGATAATAAAGAACAGCCTGAAGTTGCAACTGCTTGTTGTTAAATCTGCGTTTCCTCCTCAGGCAGGCTTTGAAGAGACCACAAGTCTCCATTGTGCTGGAAGAAGTTCCATAAAGAGTCTGTTACCTAATCCTATACCCACCCATGGAGATACTTGATGTGTTTCAGTCAGAAATGGAGCCTGAGCCATCAGGAGGTCCCTTTAGAAGAGGGGCAGGGTTTAAAGAGCTCTACTGGATTTCTAAGGGAGGTTAATGCACTTTATTTTGTGGTCCCTAATTTGCTGTACTGGGAGGCATCATGGGAAGGCCCCGAATGCTACACGCCATAAAATAAAGTAACAGTTGCAGAGAACTCTTTAAATACTACTTATTGAAATTACAAATATGTGTATTATTTGTAATGAAACGGCAGTGGTTAAGACTGATTTTAACTACCTGCTCTTCCAACTGCTGCCAGTTCTACCAAACTAACTTGCATCATCCCCGAAATTACTAAGATCCTAAACATAAATATTTTAATGCATATTGCTTCCAAAAATATGAAAATGCAAAATTTGAATACAGGTGGCTTGCCAGGGAAGTGCTTGAAAAAGACAAACATCTTGGTCTCTGCCAACCATTTCATTTTTTTCCTGCTTAATTTTTGAGACAGTTCTAATTCTCCACAAGAAGTAGTCTCCATGGTTTAATCCTGGCAGTCTAGAAAGCACAACGTATTGCAGCCCACTGGGTCATCAAGGTTAGTGTTACAGAACGATAAAGAAACATTCTATTTCATTAAATTGTGTTAATACTGCTAATCTGATTCATTTAGTCCCTCTCTCCCAAAGTACCTAAAAGCTTATATATAGTAATAAACTATTTATTTGCAAAATTTAAAGTATGCTGTTTTGATTTATTTTTTTTTTTATTTAAATTCTTCTTTCAAAGGAAATTAAATTTTAGGAAGAAAATAGAAACAAAATACTTGAAGAGCTCAAAAATGAAAACAAACTTTCAGCTCATGAAAAAGTAAGAATATACATCTAGTCAACACAATTTAATATTACTCTTATCATCTGCAAGTAAGCCAAAAACAGTAAGTCAACAACTACAACTACTATGCTGTTGGTTTTGAATATTAAAATATCCTGTCCGGTGATTAATTTTTAAAACCTTGATTCAACACACACTGTGGGGTTTGGTTTTTTGTTTGGGTCTTTTTGGTTTCTTTTTTTTTTTTTTTTTGATGCATCCGAATCCTCAAGATGTCATGAAAATGAATTATACAATCACTGCATTATATGAACATATTTTGGAACAGAGTTAATTTATACATACATCAAAAAGGAATCACTGTAAACCACTGATAACCACCTTTAGCCCTGAAATTTTATAAGGGCTACAACCATAGAGAACGAATTTTAAGACTTGTTCTGCTAACGTTCTGTATAGAGTACTTCTGAGTGTGGATGAGGTTATTTGACTTATTTGCACAAAATATGAGGAAGAAAAAAGCATGAAATCTCTCCATTACCTTAAAAGAGCACGAATACATTATGTGTAAATTAAAATTGTATACAGCCCTTCCAATCTCTTGCTTCCAAAAGTTGTACTATATGTAACCGGATTAATAATTAATGCTGACAACTGAATAAATAATAACACTTGTTATTATTAAAAACAATTAAATCTCCAAGGGAAAGAAACAATTGAAAATTTCAAATTTTTGAGTAAGGGGTGTTTGAAGACAATCGATAAACCATCAAAATAATTGCTGCCAGTACCATTTTACCACCTGCTTATCCATTATAAACATTCTAATGCCATTATCTTTCAGTTTACTGACATTTCCAAATCATTGATTAGGACAAAAATTCCTATCCTGTTCTTAAGAGGTCTAATAGGACCTAAAATACTTGTTATTTTTGACTCAACTAATATAATTTGTGTAATATGTAGCATACAAAGTAAATTTCAGTACAGCAGCATTCATTCTCTAATAAAATGCAAATGCTCGATCCATCTATATTAAGTTCAACCATTTTGATAGTTAGACAGTACCACTTAGTTGCAAAAATCTAAAACTTAATGGTTATATTCTTGCCTGAAAAGACCGTGAAAATGAACCGCAGAAAATAGGTCTGGAGGGAATCTTAGTAATTAATCTGGTCCATTCTCCTGCCCAGACAATCATCAGGCAGAAGAGAAAGCAAAGTACTACGTCCCGGTAGGGCAGCACTAGCAGAAGAGTTTTGCAGTGCCAACAGCAGTGAAATTTTTTTATTTAAGTAAATTTGATAACTGTTCACAGATTTTGCATTTGTTTGAAGTTTTCTGTTACAATTTGAAGTATGTGGAATCTAGAGGCATTTTAATAATTTAATGCTTGCAAAATTTAAATCTTTCAAAACTATTGAAAATATCACAAATTCAAAGTGCCAGAGAAAGACAGGAGAAAAGGAGTAGTTTTGAAGAACTAAGAAAGCACTGTCTATAAATAGTTAATTTGGGCAGGGACTTCACCAAGACCAGTTTTTCAAGTGTAATGATCAAGGGAAAGCAGGAAGAGTGACATAGATCTGACTCTTAAAACACTCTGTTGTAAATTAGCAGAATTTATAAAAACTTTATGGGTGCACTAAGGCAAGTGTACCAGGAAGTTGTAGTAGTATCTCTCATAATAAGCCAATACGTGATATATGTTGTGTATCTCTAATTTGATTACTGTTCAAGAAAACAGTTCCATTGAATTCTAAGAAACTGAATTATATCTATTTTATTATGTAAACAGGTGCATATAAATCGGTGTGATTTACACTTCCAAGTGAACAGGTCCTAATGAAATCAGAATTAATTTAAATAGATATAACAAAATTGCAGTAAAAAAGAAACAAAACAAAATAAATGCAAGAAAAATATCCCCCCAATTCTGGCATTATTAGCTGGAGACGTAATACTATTTTTGTATTCGTGCCCTGTTTACCTTCTCTGCGTGTGTTTATCCTTACTGAGATCACCAGAAAGTAATATGAAAACAATAATTATCCTTCCAGTGAGACATACAGGACTATCGCAAAAAAGTACTTAGCCTGTTCATGGAATACCTTAACATTAATGTAAGATGAGAGCTCCCATCTCACTGCTAACAACTGGAAAAAATCGCTTGAGAATAGGTACAGTGTCAAAGTTATCAAAGCAGTTATATGAAACAGCTGTAATCCAGAACAGAATCACAAATACTCATAGTTTCCATGCCCCTACATGATTGTGGGACTGAAGATAAGTCTTTCAAGAGGATGACAGGCGCACATGGAGAAACACAGAAACAACCAGATTTTTTCTTTAATATGCTTCTGCATAATTAACTTCAAGAATTTTGAATTTTTTCTTCAAGAAATCAACACAAATCCAGAAACTTGTGGGGTTATATTATTCCTGGGTCTGTTTGTTGTGTTAGCAGTAATATAACTCACTACCTCAATATTTTCTTGCAAGATGATGTTATTTCCTACTCACAAGTCTCAACACTGAGAATTTAATTTTGAATCTATATGGACACACAAACATGCATATATATAGTATAAGATTCATATTTATATTAGTGTTTAACCTAGAGCATGTTAAAAACCCACAGCCTTCTCAAACTTAACAACCACAACATTCCATTGTTCGAACAGCTTTTGTATGTTTGTTTAATCCATAAATCCATAAACTTCAAGTTATTCCTTATTATGATCTTACCTCTTTTACACAAAACATGTTTCCAACTCAGCTAAAACATTAGTTCACTCTTAAAATCAGTTACAAAAATGTGAGTCACATTAACTGCCTTTTCCCTCCTCTCTTGCAGATTTTTAATCGTGTAAAGTCTTCACTGGAACCCAGGTGACAGATATCATTTGATCTGTCATACACTTTTATTATATTGAATTCTTCACTAGAATCTTTATCTGGAGGACTATCAATAGTAGCAATTTCTGACAAATACCTCTACCAGCCATTTAATCCAAGAATTCTTTCTGCATAAGGTAGGATCTCCATTTTCTACTAGTTTTCCAATAAGCAAACGTATTTAGAAGGAAAAGAAAGTTTAAGAAAGCAACCTCTACTAATGAACTCATGAAAAAGTAATAATACTTATAACCTGTGTATAAGGAAATCCAAGAAGAGACTAAGAAACCTTTGATGTAGCTAGAAACATTCTGCTCTGAGTTTCCGGTCAGCAGGTCTGAGCAGCCTGTTCAAATCCTTATGTATTATCAGCTCAGCAATAAAATATGACACAACAGTGATTTGATAGAGAATTGCATTGACAAAGAGAAATTTTATGTAGGATTATTGTTTTCCTTGGAATACCGTCACCACATGGGTAAGATATTTTTCAAGAACTTGAAAGAATAAGGTAGAGTTCAGAAGTACAGTAGAAAACCACAGGATTTCGGAAAACTTAGACTACTCTCTCCTTTCCAGAAAAAAGTACAGCCTCACGGTTATTCTTATGGAAAATGTAGAATCAAATCCTCTCAGACATACGAGAGAAGTGGAGCCTGTTTTCTTCAGTCAATTACTATAGAAATAAATCTACTAAAATAAAAATGGCTATGGGGGACATCCAGTGAAATACCCACTCCAGAATCTTGTGACTCTAAAACTACTTTTATAGTAGATTTTGCGTAAACTCTCATGTTGCAACAAGTGGGAAAAGGCTGATTTTATTCATTTCAGAATTAAAAAGGTTATATTTTTCATTTTGATCTAAGCTGTTTTTTTCTGTTCTTCTTGTCTACCTCTCAAACTAACTTCAAAAAACTAAAAGACTATTTATTTAACCTAGCTTTGTCTGGTGCAGTAGATAAGACGGGGGAAATGTGAGGTATTCTAGGCTACTACATAAGCACCTATGCTGCAAGGGGACTATTACAGGTTTATCACTCAAATATAATGATAAAATGCAATTGTAAAGAGAAAAACTTTATTAAAGTTTCGGCAAAGTTTACCAGAACATGAATGTAGGGAATGAAATTCAGTTACTAATGATGTGTACATACCAGTCAAATATAATGGATGTATATACAGATACATATGAAAAGACATAAAATATATACATCCATACATTTAATTATATTTGAAGACATTTATAGAAAAATAATATTTCTGTTAGTTTTGCTACTATTACTACCAAATGATGCAGGTCATCTGGATTTACTCAACTTAAAATACATATTCTCTAGAGCAGTATTCCTACACCAGATTTTTCATCTGCTCGTTTTCTAATTTCTATCCCTTTCAGGTGGAAATCCCTTCAGTAAAACAGATAATTGCTTCTGCTTAGCAATGTCAAACAGTTTGCCTCAGGTTAGGGCAGTCTCTAATATTAAGATGGGAAAAATGTTCTCTCTCATTATCTTTCTCCCTTTCAAGCATCCTTTCATCTCATCCTCTTCAGTCATGTCCAAAGTCATATTTCCCCCATTGTTTATCCTTTTTTACTGTTTTCTTGCATTTAGTTACAATTTTACTTCTTGTCTTCCCCACAATCCTTCCTCTTCAGCCTCAGGTTTGAATGTCAAAATTTTACAACGGCTAAAGAGAAAACCTAGAACACGTTACAATTCCATTGCTCAGTCCACAACATTTTCAATAACAGTCATAAATCTTTTTGTCTTTCTGTTTTCTCTTCACAAAAAGCCACTATGGTAAAAAAATTCTTCTGCATCTCAAAGCGGAAAAATAAAGGACTGTTTTGAGACTACTAAATATATACTGCATTCTTGAAATCTCAGAAAGTCTTAGGATAAAACTATCACTCATTTCCATATTTTCTGTAGTCTTGCCTTAACTTCCATCCCTTGGCAATGAAGTTCAAAAACTACCTCCTGCTTAGTACAAAGATAAAGCCCAAAGTGGCAAATGGGAGAGAACGACAACTTACAGTGGCTCCTGCTGCTGGGCTATCAAATTTTGCAAGCATCAGTGAAGCAACCAACCCTTACGAGTCTCCTTTCATTGTTACCGTAAAATAATGCTCGTATGTTGGAAGGACTCAACAGTTTTCAGCTTTCTTTTCAAGGACAACTCTTCTTCTACACTGATGAGTAAATTTTAGCTCTCCTTCAGATGGACAGCTTTGAACAACTGAGATTTTTGCTGAATATATGATTTTTTTTCACTTTGATCTAAAAACTAGATTTTAAAACCCAAACACACTATGTATGAGCAGCTCCATACGTAGATCCATATTTGTGGACTGCAGTAATATTTAATGCAAAGAATTAAACAAAAGTTGTCCAATACAATTGTTTCACAGGTTGCCTAAATACATGCTTTCCCTCCCTTTCATCCTTTTTCCCAGACGAGCACTATTATTCATTATTTTAACACCCCTTGTGAAGATGGAGGTTTTGGTTCAGAATATCCTTATACAAGCAAAATTCTAAATGTTTTCTGTAAAAGCTGAAGTGAGGCCAAGCCTCCTGGAATGGGCTCATAGGACTTTTTCAATTTTAAGTTGGACAAATCCACAAGTGTTTCATTTGCAGCAGTTAAGGTTAACCCAAAATATTATTTGCGTAAAAAGATTGCCATTAGAATACAACACAAGTTAAAACTGCTTTAACTGCCAGACTACTTGAAATAGGCATTAATCAAAGATTATATATCATAGTTTTATGCTTTAGTTTTGTACTCTGCTGCCACGTTGACACAACAAAACTCAGCTCATGCAACTGTCATTCAATATCATTTAAACATATTATCCAGCTCTTAAAAAAAATAAATAGCTGAAATAGTTGGATGAGCACCACAGCACTTATTACATTCTGCAAAGGGACTTCTTTAAATGAAAGAGAAACAATATCCAAGAGATTTAAATTTTTTTTCAATTAATGAAGTCATAAGTTCAGATAAATATAACTGACAAAGGCATTAGACTTGAAATTATAATTCTAACTATTTTAGATTAGAAGTCAGAGTTAGCTGATATAAAAGAAATAATGCTGATATCTATCTAATGTTAAGCTTAATTAATAATAACTCAAGTACAACGAAAAAGTAAATTGATTTTAAATGCAATGATAGTGCAGTAGAACTCTCGACCTATCATTTACTTGTATTTTAATTTTAATTTTCTTTAGTATCTTTTTTCCTTGGTGATTTGACTTGTAGTATTTCCAAAAAATGCATCATTCTTAGCAGTTTACATAGATGTCATTGTATTTAGTTTACTCTTTACACTAAACAGAGGTAATGAGGCAAAGGAACATTTCTGTTTCAGTATGCTTTCTGATTAGCCAAAAAAATTCAATGAGTCATTTCAAACCAATTTCTTCAAAGTACTGGAAGCAATTACGTTATATTGTAAATTATTAACCTGTAATTGTTTTCCTAAAAATAAAATTGTATTAAATATTTATTTATATAGCCTGTCTATAGTCTATATATAAATTTTTATTTATATAGTCTATATTTACAGGCATGCATATACTGTGTATTCTAAGCATATATATATAGGCACTATGTTTATGTAGTCTATAAAGTCTGTAATTATATATATGTATAAAGCACATATATATATGTATAAAGCACCATAGAACTGGTGAATAACTTATAACCCCTGACTCAAACGTAGTCACTAGAAACACCACTAAAAGACTTGTATCTAGTGTTTTACACAGCATCATATAGGAACATACAGGATCATACAGGACCAACCTCAGAGGGACAGACAGAATTTAACTCCAGATGCAGCTGCCTCTGATATCAGTTCCCATGTTTGGCATCAGGGAAGCTCTAAATGAAAAAGGCTGGTTTGGTTCTTCCATTTTGGGGTAGAAGAACGTTCAAAACAGCCATAATTTTAGGACATTTCTACAGAACACATGTTCCTGATATTTTTTTATTTTATTTTATTTTTTTAAGACATAGCATGTGGCCCAATTTTGTTCATCTGAGATGGAAAGGTAAATGTTAGATGTTTTCACATTTCAGAGGTCTGATCAATCAGGCAGGATAATTCTAAAGATCATTGTGGCATCTAACATAAGAAGGACACAACAGCTGAGAAGAGAAGAGGAAGCAAAGGGCAGTGAGCAAACGTTGAGCCAGAACATGCAAAATACATTTCCTGGACTTACAAACTCCTCCTTACTTCCAAACAAAGTCTGGTTATGTGAGAAGTCTGTTACAGACATGGACTGGTGCTTAAATTCTCTCATAAAATCTGTCTTTACTCTCCTTTCCCCACTGAGATGATACTCACACTCCGCATTCTTGAACCTCAGCTGTTCTACAAGAACATAGATCAGGCTCTACGTAAGGAAAATCATCTAGATTTGAATTACAACAGTGAAAACCAATAGCAAAACGTACATAGGAATGAACTTTAGCTATTAAGAATTCAGGGGGCAGGGGGGGAGTATTCCCTAACTCAAAGCAAAGCAATAAAGAAACAAATTAGCAAGCACAGTAGCCAGGGGAAAAATAAATACGTCCAGTAAGTCAGACACAGTGCATATGTGGCTGATAATTTAACACCATGAAAGGGGATTACAAGTCTGCGGCGGAGCAGCGAAAACATCAAGTTCTGAGGAGATTTAGTGCAAGCAACCCCAGGTAGCTGTAACAATTGACAGCAGATAACAAAGAAAAAGCACAAATAGTGTCACCAGTTTCATAATACTAAAAGACGTAAGGCCATACGAATCTAAACATGTAGACATTGCATCACTCTTAGTGTTGGCTTAATCTCTGCCCTTTCAAGCAGTAGTTTGGCTGGCAGACAGATAGAAAAAAAAATAAATTTAAGGACAGGCTATCTCAAAAAAAAAAAGAAAAAGCACTAAAGTAAGCGTTGACAATTTGAAAAATCAATTCATGTGCCTAGATTCCTACTTTAAAGAAATATAAATCCCTAACCTAATCTATTACAAAGTAGGATAAGAAATAAATCAAGTGTTTTTGATAGTCTCCTGAACTACTTTAATGCTGATCTCTGTTGAAGAGTTGGATTATTATCGAAATGTGAATCTCACACAGATTAATATTTTATACTTCTAGGAGTAGCATCTCAGGCTAGGACTGAGACAAATGGCCTAGAAATAAAATCATAGGGTGTCATAAAAAGCATTCACTATTGCTAACCTGCTTTCATTAACTACTTCTGCCCTTTTTCCATTAAAAGAACAGACCTGAAAGTCCACAGTTTTCCATTCTATCATGGAAAAAAAGAAACAAAAAACCCCACAATTAAAACTAATTTGGCAAATCAAGTAATGGCAGCAAACACATACAGTACTGACATTTATCACAGATAATAATGGTTTAATAAATATTTACCAAGTAACATTTCAAAAAAACGTTGTTGATGAAAGACTACAAACATATTTACCATCAAGCGTCTCCATAACATTGAATTCATTTTCTTAAGTGTTTCAAATTACAATTTTCTAAACTCCAAAACGTTTTCTTACCCACCTAATCTTTGTCAAGGAAAACAAACAAACAAGAAAACCAACCTCCCAGACTTTAACACATTGACAATAAAGCTTTGTAAGAACAAAGTTATTTAAATGGCATTATCTGCTATTTGTCTTATTCTATATTGCCATTTTTTCCCCACTGAGTGCTAATAAGTGCTTGCTGTTGAAGAGGTTTACATTTAACATCTGTCACTTGTATCCAGAAGTAGCACCTACAGGGAACCGTCAAATAGATTGTTATTCTCCTCTGTAGCACCAGCAAATCTGTCTCACATCATTTACATACAGATAGTTATAGGCATTCATCATTTCATTATGCTGACTGCCTCACTATTCTAATGTATAATGTCTCTTTAATGAGCCTAAAAAAATACAATATTCCTTGATTTATGACTGCTTAACTGAAAAATTATACAGATTGACAAAAACTCATCATGAAGCATTTTTTTGTGTTCCCACCACCTTGCACTTTGAATCTAACAAGGACTCTCGAGTTAATCTCATGATCTGTTTCTTTGACAAAAGGAATTATCAAATTTTAACACACTAGATTTCAGAGTCACTGCTATTTTAATAGGTCTACTTCCACTTCAATGAGAGCGCAGTACCAAATTTGACAAATTAAAATCGATCAGTTTTTGTCAAAGAAATAAATGTATTGGACAATCTGTTTCATTATTATTGTATGTCGATTAGTGTATACTTCCCAACTCATCATGTGGAATACTGCTGTACCAGTCATGCACAAGTGACTCATAAACGAGCCAATTTACATGTTCAAATAAATTGAACCATGCTTTATTGTACGAACTTCAATTATTTCATACACAAACGGTTACCACTGAAAAACAGCTCTGCCATTAAAAGCGTGTTGGAAGTACGGCAAACAAACCTAAAACACCACACAGCCGAGAACAAGAGGCAAACGCTTCACTCACTTGACTGCACTCAGGCATTATATGGAGTTCAGTTCCTCCAGCTACATCTCCGTGTGTTTATACATAACACCAGAATTCCGCCGGGGGCATCGGGTTTTGACTATCCAAGCTGAAAAGGTTTGCGAACAAGCGCTCATCGTAGCCATTGGAAACAAGAATTTTCACCAAGCCTGAGAAAACGCACGATATTTTGCTTCTGACAATTTTACAACTTGTAGTTGAATGCTTTTAGTATGTGAGAGAGTGTTAAGCTTTGTCTGAAGTTTCTCAAGCTATTAATTTTTCCTCCCCGTCCAATATAGTTTGAACTCACACTACAGACCGTCAGTCAGGACATGACTCCCTCAGCCATTCATTTCCATACAAGTTTTAGAAACACAGTATTGAGACCTTTCCCTTTTTTGGTTTTTGTTTGTTTGTTTTTTCCCTCACAATCCCACTCCTTCCTGAAGGTTCCAACGTAATGAGCACAGCTATAAACAAATGAGCCCCAACATAACCTCACCTGCCTGATTTCACAAGCATCACTCCCTATTTCCAAATCCTGAAGCCAGGCTAAAATGACAATCCCTTCAGAAACGTACAGAGATTTAAGCAGCAGATGGCAAGCTACAATCCCTTGATCCCTGCAAAAAGTCAGCTTCAAGAAAAAAAAAAAAAACCAACAACAAAAAAACAAACCACAACTTGCAATACTACACATTATTTAAGAGGCTTTTCTGTAGACGCAGATGTATTATGATACAACAGAAAACAGAGTGCAGAAGTTACACTGATAAGTTTGACCCTGACAGTGTTAAACACTCTATACAATAAAAATTCTCATTTTGTAATTTTGGACCTATGTTTTAGTTCATTCGCACTGAATATCCCAGTTAACATCAATGTCTGAATTCCAATGATTTCAAGGAGTCAAACTTCTAAAGATATATTATCTCCTAAATCATGACACTCTATTTTTATTATCTAGGAGAATTTGCATGTCTACACTTTTCAACCATATATAATGACAGCCTACCAAACAAACCAGGACATTTTTTTATTCTTTTTGTTTAAAAAAAAAAAATAAATCACAGAACCTCCATGGCGTTATTTTATCTCTGAAAGTTATAACTCTGAATCCAGAAAACCAGTATGCCAACCCAAATACCTGTTACAAAGAGCTGAAGACCCAAATTTATACAGCTGGATATTTTGTGAATTCAAAGTATCCATTCATTCCCATAACAGATTCCTAGACTGTCATCCTGACCACCTCAGAATTATGTTTCTGTGTCCCTTGATATTAACTGAGGCACAAAACCAGGAGTACCCACAGACAATAAGTTCACGCTATGTCTGTTACTGTTGATGCTGTAAAGCTGTGCTATCAAATAATACCAATTTAAAAGCTGGAAGAGATAACGATTCATTGTAAGTTGTAGTCACATAGAGAGAAGGTGATAAGAACAAAGTAAATAGAGCTACCCCTATAGCCCCTTCATAGCAACTATATTTCTTGCTTTTCTTGCCTTACAACTTCATTGCTACACATCCCAGAGCTACCACTTCTGAAAACTGGCTAATAGTGTCTGTGACTCTTGATTTTCCTTTCTCAATCTGCATTTCAGAAGAGACAGCAGGGGAATGAACATCTGTCAGAAGACACTTTAATCCTTTGTATTGTTGATAAATATATGGCAACGTTTCTCTGGTAGAATACTAAATTAGCGATTTTCCTTGCAGAAAACTGAACTACCCCGGAACCCAACAAAATTGTATACAATGAGTTTCACACTGATGGAGCCTACTTACAGGAAGGTGGATTCAATACTTCAATCAGCGTTGTCTGCACATTGGAAGAAAATCCAGAGTGTGTTCCGTTCCTGTGATTAATTTTCTGTCTTTCTGTAGATACACCTAGGAAATAACCAGGAGGAAGCAAGTTCAAATAAATTCAGAAAATAACATGAACCAAATGATTAGAAATAAAAAAATATGTTGAGTGATAATTTACTGCAATGTCTGTATCACTATTCATCAATATGCAATTATCACATTACAGAAGACAAAAATTTAAATTTTGTCTCCATTTAATCCTGCAGTACCCAAGTGATTCCAGAGCCCTTCAATCTCAAGGCTGGCAAGGAGAATCAAACAGCTGCTGTCGTTACACCTAAACAGCCAACTGGTGACCCAAGAGGAAAAACAGAATGACCACAGAGGAAACCACTCCAGCCTTCCAAAACAGCACAACCAGGCTTCCATTCAGCACATAGAACAACTGTACTATATAGAATACATGAAATAAATAGTCACGTTTATTTTAACAGTAAATTATTTTTTTTTAGCGTTTCAGTAGAAACAGAAGAACCACCTTCTATTTTTTATTCCTTGTCCTGGTTCCTATTTAAATACTTGGCAGAATTCTACTGAAAGTGACTGAAGAAGTGACAGGAATAAGGCACAGAGAGGGCCTGTTTGCATGTCTTGGCATCTCTTATAGGAAGCTGGGTTCAGCTGTATCTTGCTTCACATCTAAACCAGTACTGACAAATGCCAGCTCAATCTCTCCTTATATAGCTGAAGTCAAACCTGGACTCTAAAATCTACTCCAGGGAGTTAACCATTCTTACTTTTCAAAGACCTTTTTTTCCTTATCTCTTGCATCTCAGCTTTGCTGCGAACTAAACCCCACTACTTGTCAAATCTAAACCAGAGACAGCAAACAGTTTATGTTGATCTCCTTTCGTAACAATTTTGCATATACCTCTCCTCATTCTCCTCATTTCCTAGGTTAAATACACCTGGGTCTAGGTCTTCTTTCAATGCCTTTAATAATTTGATGAACTATCAATAACTATCAACTGCTTGTCATTGTTGAAAACTTAGACAACTCAAGCCTACAAGTTGTTCAACTGGCTGCTCACATGTTACAGATCTATAGAGAAAGACCTCTAGTTCATCTTGGTTTAGCAGCCTCAGATATTCTATCCCTCGTGCCTCTGCCACAGACTAGCAACACAGTCAACGGGCAGGTAGAAATTAGTATGCTGTGCCTCGAATTCATAAAGGGTGATGGAGGCATGAAGTGTTTTCAGATTTGCCAAAGGATGTCTGCCAGGCATTTTAAGGCTCCTGGAGCCCTGTGACTGCTGATACGAAGGGGGCACAAACACTTGCAAAAGAAAGCAAAAAGTCTAGAACCTGTAAAAGTACCACTCGGTGAATATACTGTCCCCGTGTTCTCTCCTGAAGCATTAGAGGGGGTTCACTACCTTCTATTTATGCAGTTCATTACCTCTACTTTGTGCCTGTACTTGTTCTTAGCAAACTGTATGTCTATTATTTCTGGAATTTATTGTGATTGCTTTGAACTCAAGTCTTGTCTTCTAGTATGACTGCAGCACAAGAAGCGTGTACTCTATTACCAAAACTAACAACAAAGTTATGGAATAACCTTAGACGCAGTACAGACTCTCATGGAATTACATTCCTCCCTTCCAATGCCGGTTACTAGGGAAAAAAGTAACTGTGAACAAAAAAAGAAAACTTTTTTTTTTTCCAAAAAAAAAAACTTTCATACTAACTTTAGATCAGTCTTATCTAGACCACAGTTCCCTAGCTCGCTTAAGAGAATACCATGTGAGATTATCAAAACTGCAGTTTACTAAATTCAAGTTATATCTTTTCTACCCCTTAAGACTTACTGCAATATTTTTTAAAGAGATAGGGTAGGTCTGACTTGTTCCCTACAAATCTGTGCTAGCTGTTCATTCTCACAATCTCTTATAGATATTTTTGAGAGAACAGTTTGATAATTTAAGATCCCTCAAGGAAATTCAGTTAAGAGAATTACCTACAATTCTCTGGATATTTCTTCGGGTCTTACTGTCAGCCCCTTTCTGAGCTTTTGACATTTCACTGTACTTTAGTTCTTAAATATGTTGTTACATCATGTAAATAGTAATAATGTAAAAAAAAAAATCCTGTAAAGATTTGTTTTTTCCATGTATGCGTTATCTTCCAGCTTTACAAATCATACAAGCAATAGTCTCAGCGCGAAATCAAGAGCTGAAAGGAGACGGTTCTTTGTTTCTAGTTGAGACAGCCTTGCAATTAAATAATTTGTACTGATTTTTCCAAAGGCATGACTTTCTATGTAATTTAATAGCTTAAGTCATTGCACTCGAAAGTATTACTCACCCTCGATTTCAATATTGACATCTGAATTTTCTACCCCTTTCTATATAGTATTTACCTCACACAAACAGGCTTACAGAACACGAGACGGGTAATTAACTGCTTACATTTCAATTTTTTTAAGGTTTTATGCGATTGTATGTGGATTTCTCCCCCTATTTCCCCTTATCTTAACAAACTGAGCTTAACAGTGAGTGCCACCTTGCTTGATGTTCCTTTACCACAGAAACTGACGGACGTGGGCATTGATCTGTCTACACAAATTCATCAACTACGTTTATAGCAACGAATTATTTTATATGCCTGTATGCTATTAATTTTTTTTTTCAGTTTCTCTGCTGTTCTGCACCTCATTTTCGCCCTTTTCCCTCCTCACCACTCGGCCACCCCCCGGTCCCGCCTCAGCCGCCAAAAAGGAACCACGCGGCGGCTCCAACCTGAGGGAACATCGGAAGGAAAATGGCGGAACTCGTGGGCTGAGGCGAAGGCGGTTTAGCAGAACAGCAGAGGGAACAGGGAAACAACAGTAACGCGGACAGAGGAATGTACGAACACCACTACGGACCCACCGGAGCCGGGAGACCCCAGGCAGCTCCAAGTGGGGACTTCCCGTCCCCTCCCGGCTGCAGCCCGGGCACGGCTCCTGCGGGGACGGGGTACCTGTGTGCCTGCCACATCCTGAGGAAAATTAACCCTATCCTCCCCCAAACCGGGACATCCTCTCTGGACTAACAGCTTAATTAACTTTTCCTTACTACGCAGATGGAAATTAGGGACGACAACTTTCCACAAACCTTAGAGGTACCATATCCTTTGGCTACAGGGTCATGAGCAAAACCACAGTTGGCTGCATAAAGGAAACATAACACAAGAAGATACATCTTAAAAAAACAAACAAACAAAAAACCAAAACCACACCACAGTGAAGTCCATCTTCTCCCCTTCTCTCTCCACACAGCCTTCTGCTTAAACAAGGCCTTGGGGTAGTAGTCTCTTTGGCATATAGAAACAATGAGAAATATCAGCTATCCCTGGCGAGAAGACTACGTTAACATCTGTACCTCATTTTAAGTACTAGATTAATTCTTTTCATAAGACTTTCTTTGGCTTCTCCACTCTAACACCCCACCCTTAACATGTAAAATGACCCTAAGAAAAGCAGTTCAGCCCTGTAATTCTACCACTTCCATGATAATAGCAGCCCAGATAAGGAATATCTATCAAAACAGTGTCAGAAAATTATCTGTTCATTCGGGTCTCCTTTTTCGCTTTATTTTTCTTATCTTCCAGCACCACATGCCTGGGCTTCTACCCAACACCCCTCACTAAGCTCATAGATAAATAAAATAAAATTAAATGATAAAAACTAAAAAAGATATCCACCCCTCACCCTTCAGAAAAACAACGCAAAACAAAACCAAACCTCACTCTTTTTTCCCCTCCCCTCTCCAAGGCTGGCCTTTTTTAAACTCTCCTTTATTTCTCTTTCCATGACAAAATGGTAACCTGCCTGGAAACTATTACCATTTCCTAAAATCCTTCCAGGGAGAGAGCTGAAGACTGACCTCTCAAACCCTTTGCCCCATGGCCTCCCACTTGCCCCATGGCTTCTCTTCCCACCAACAGCGGCACCTGGCTCCACACCACACCGGCCCTCATCAACTTCTCCCTCCTAACACACAATTTACACCTAACCACAGGCTGCCCCCTCTTAAACTACCCAGTTTAAGGCCGAAAAAAAGTCTCCGGCTCGGGGGAAGGCTGTCACCACCGCTCTGTGGGGCAAGAGGCCTAATGACCTCCATGGTGAGGCTTCTCCTTGGGCCTCCCGGGTCCCTGAGCCCCCTCAGAGAGTCTGTGGGCATGAAGGGGAGAGGAAGAAGGGGTACACAAGCCCATGGGCCCTGGTGGGAGGCTTTCCCCTCTGCTTGGCGCTTCTAAGACCACATCTGGAGTACTATGCCCAAGTTTGGGCTCCCTGGTACATGAAAGATATCACCACACTGAGCGACTCCAGCAGAAGGCCATCAAGATGGCCATGGGACTGGAAAGCATGGTGGACGAGGCTGAGAGAACTGGGCCTGCTCAGCTTGGAGAAGAGAAAGCTGAGGGAAGACCTTATCGCTAAGTACAACTACCTCATTGGAAGATAAAGAGAAGATGATACCGGACTCCTGTCAGAGGTGCACAATGATGCAACCAGAGGTAACCAATACAAATGGAAACATGAGAAAGTCCAATTAGATACTTGGAATGGGCCCAGAATTAGCATGATGGTGGTTAAAGTTGGCAACAGGTTGCCCAGGGAGGTGGTGGAATCCGTTTGGGGATGTTCAAGACTCAACTTGACAGAGACACAACCATCCTGATGTGATTATACCTGTTTTGAGTAGGACTAGATGACTTCTGAATGTCCTTTCTGATCCAAACAATAATTCTATGATAAAACTTAAAATTACAGTGAGTATTTCCTACAAGTGTTTTTGAAAATTTAGAAAAAAAAATTAAAATGATATAACACTATACCATTTGCATATGGCTATTTATCATATATTTTAAATATATGCAGAGCTAACTTTCTTCTCAAATAGGTATTGCTATCTGAAATGGACAGACGGAGTATGGATGAATGGTGCTTTGCAAAAAGCAGATGCAAAGTATAAGAAACTTTGTGTCATTTAAAGCTTGTGAATGGTTGTTGTCTGTTTCCTAACACAATGCTAAAAAAAAATTGCTGAGATTTCTTAGAAATGTCTATTTTGATGGTTTCTTACAATTTTTTTCAATTATTTTCTATGCAGATCATTAAGGCAACATTCAGATGCACTTTGATTATGGATATATCATTTACAGTGTAAGTAACATATTTTCAGTTTTATATAAATGAGATTATCATATTTATCATTGCTACCATTTTTTGCCTTTTAAAATACGGAAGACATGATTTCATTTTCTACAAGTGTAAATACATCTCTCTAGTACAGTGTATGTTATAGAAAACATGCCTCTGTAGAAAAATTATGTCCAATTACTATCTTAAAAAATATGAAGCTCATTTCCAATAACATCTCTGAGAAAATGACTGGAGAATCATGAAACTGCAAAAAAATAGTAGTCTTAAGATGAAAAGTAGTGTGTAAGTTTGCTGGTTGAAAATAGCAAACTATTTATGAAGAATCTAATCATAAGTCTTTACTGCTGCATAACTAAATGTCACACTTTCTGAAAACGTGGCTTTGATACCAAGAAGGTTTAAAAACTCGACTCTGAAATTGCCAAAAGAAAGAAATAAATTGCACCAGGTTTGATACTTACATTATTATTATGTTATACGTGGTCTGTGGAAACCCACACACTTTACACTTGGATACTATAAAAATATTATACAGATAATTCTTTAAACAATATTTATGTCGTCAATTGTTATGAAGAGCTAAGAGTTCATGATGCAATTCATGATGCTGGCTAAGAAAGGAGAGTTAGAGCTATAGAAATTTAATCAATATCTTATTATAAGGATGGTACGGAAAAAGAACGTGTAAAAAAGTCTTGCTATGCAAGACCAGAGAAGTTTGAACAATACTTACTTGTAAACATTTAGAGCTTACTAAAGCTAAAAATGTTTGTCTAAATAAATTCTTATTTTTATGAAAAAGGGAGGAAAGTTTGTATATATTTATTTCCATTCTAAACTGTAGTTTTTTAATAAAATCCAGACATAACTAATAGTCCATCTACCGTGGAAAACATATTTCAAATACAGTGCTCTCAGCTGCCTTTTAGCTACTGAACCTATAAGGCATATTAAAGTGAAATGAAATGAAATTTTATTTTTTAAAAGTTCTTGATTATTGGAGGTTGCAAAGAAGAACACAGAAATCAGCAACTTAAAATACACTTGAATCTAATGGCACCTTCAAATTATTAAATAAGACTTTGTTTTAATCTAACTTTAAAATTTTGCCTGATTTTGACTATGTGTAGTCTTTACTATTCGAGAACTTTCAAGGAGCTCTGGCAGAAGGAGAAAACATGCCTTAATATAGGAAAAAAAGTACTGCGAATGATGACAGCAGAAGATATTTTTTTTTTAGGTACAAACATCTTTAAACACTGGCTAAATGTGCAGCTTTCATATTTCAATGTTCATTATATTGTGTAAGTCACATTCAGTTGACACTTTCAATATACTTATTATATCTGAACTGTGCAACCACTTTAATGCAGTAATACTGTGTTTCACTAACTTCTCTTTTCCTCTGAAGATTTTTGGGCAAAATAATTATAGCCAAGATACCAAATATAAACATACTGATCTCACTAGAGCTACAATTATTTTATCTCTATTATCCAAGACCTTTACATACGAGCAACAGCACATCGTGATTTCGTCCACCAAGAGTGACAGACCACTATTTAGGATTTGACAGGATGTCACTGTAGTAGGTGTGCTGACTATTTAATGTCTCTTATGGCCTTCACTAACTCATAAAATTAACTTTCGTTGTCCTCTCGCATGAGCACCGATGACAAAATGTAATCTTATTAAAAGAGAGAAAATGTCTAATGGCAGTTTCTTTAGTAAAACCTTTTTCTTCAGAGATCTAATTTATGAAGTTTCATCTTGCATGAATTATGTTCAGTGCTTCAAAGCACATAGTAACCTTTCGGTGTTTCAGTGGTCCTCTTTTGGTGTGATGTACAAACCCTCAGAAGTGACATGTCATCAAACTGTCAAGAATCTACTCGATGCATGTCAAAGCCTTGCTATTCAGAACTAGTGAACCCAGACACCTCAGCAGGAAAAAAAAAGAAACTAGTGAATTTTTACTCTGTACCTTCACTATAATGTATCTGTGTACGACTACCTCAGCAAAGTAGTAATAGCTCTTGGCAAACAGCATTCATCTGGGCTGAAAAGCTGTCAGCAGCAATATGGTAGATGTCAATTAGAATAAAGTATGAGATGCAAACACATTTGCCAATTACATGCATTAGACCTCATAATGACTGATGTCACAAATGTAGTTTGGTGATAAATTATCTTAAGGACAGTAATTATATTTTTCCATCAGTTGAATGTACCCATTTTGAAGTTACAAAACGAGATCCACAGGAAAAGTCTCCCTTTAGACAACAGAAACAACAGGAATGTCAGGGGGCAGGGCTGCTTGCTGCTTGTATTTTTCCAGATAGACCCAGCTTGGATTTGTAAGAATTTTTTTTTTTTTAATTATATACTATTTGCAAGGAAAATAAATGTGTGTGGCACCTTTTTAAAACAACTGATCATTTTAAAAGACTATTTTCAAGAGTGTTGAAGAGATTATGGCAACTTAGATTGGAGAATGAATAAGTGTTCTTAAATAGGGATTGCCAGAAGAATTACATGACTCCAAATATGAAAAAAAAAAAAAAAGGGACTGGATCATTTAAAACAGGGAGGATGACATCCAAGAAGAACTGAGAACAGCCATGGAGGCAGTGACAGCAACAGTGACAGCTGCATACTAAGCTACCTGTCAGTATAGCCAGTACTGACAATTTTTAGACCAAGATTTAGATCAAGATGGGGAGTTGGACTCAATGATGTCTATGGGTCCCTTCCAACTTGAGATATTCTATGATACTATGATTTAATATTTTCCTAAATGTTCATGTTTAAATGCTAACATAACACCTTAGTTCAGACAGAACTCTGAAACATTCTCCAGCGTATGTTATCGAGATGATCAGAACTAGACGTTTTGGCCTAAATATATATATATTTATTATTTTTTTAATTAAAAGCACTATGAAATAAAACTATAGAAGGCTGAAGCTTCAAGTAAGGACAAAACATGCTTTTCATCCTTCTGCTAATAGGATTGATACTGTGACAGAGATACAGTTTTGCTTTCTTTTGATCAGTGTAAGAGTTCAAAAGAACTAATTTCTTCCTTATCCCTGTTCAGTTTCCTGTTCCCGACAAATTTATATTCATACTTTTTTAATAGGGGTAGGAGGAGAGTTCTGCTTCTCACCTTTCCATCTTCGAGGGTACTTCTAAGGAAGGTGATGAGGGCTGTTCCCTTGGTGGACAAATAAGTCACGCTACTAAAGGGGATTTTTCCTAAGCATTGTCCAACTTAGACTGTAATCAAGTCAAGGTTGCTGTAAATGCCAGCTGACATTTCACAGAGCTTAATTAAAATATGTGAGATTTTATGGACCAGTACATTAAAACAAGGTAGAATGGTTCAATACTACTACAGCTGCTGGAGAGCAAAACCCCAACCCATTTTATTTAAAATTACAAGGGGTAGTAAGACTAGAGGGGAAAATGGGGAGTAATTGAGTTAGCCACCTCCCACCATTACAATAACATTAAAATAGACGCATCTACAGCCACCTGAACATAAAATCCTTTGTCCCAACCCTATTTAAAATGCAGCATTGATTCATTCAATCACACTTTATCATTCACAACATGAACTTTATGTGAACTGTCTCCCACTGATTTGTCTATTCTGCTTCAAAGAATCCATCAATAATAATCTACCAGATTTTCTTCTAATTATTGTTATATTTCTCTATTAAAATTGCTTCTTTTTACTGTAACATGAAAGTTTTTATTAAAACACAAAAGACATAGTTTTAGCCAAGTACAGAAAGAGCTAAACTGCTGTTTATATTGACACAACCTCCTTGAGCTCCCTTGCATAAACTGAAATTAGAGAATGAAGCAGAGAGAGAGTATCTGATGTTCCTGAGAGACAAGTGACATTACTTCAAATGCACATACTACCAAGTTTAATTTATTTTAGAAATTATTAACAGAGATAATTTGGGGGAACCAGACCACTGTTTTGGTGGTTCTTAGATGACTGTTCTCAATATTTATCTTAATGTTACTAGCTCAGTGTACACATATGAAGCTTTGGCAAAACATGAGGGAAACACAAACAACTTTTTCAGTGTGAGAAATAAGAAGGATAATATTGTATCAGTGAGACTGGGAAGGAGACAGCTGTTATCTTCTCCCAAAATCTAGAACTCAGTTTCTGGGAGAAAAATAAAAAAATAAAAAAAACCCCACCTCCACAGATTCATTGTGCTAGAGTTGAAACAGTGCTGTGACAGGAAAAAAAGATAGGTGATGAAAGTCTAAGAGATTCTTATTAGGAGATACTATGGTGAGAAGAGGAAAACTCAAGCAAAGCTGGTTAATGGAATGTGGGTCTCAGCTGCATGTGGTTTAAACACCCATGATAGTGCACAACTGGAAGAAAAATACTCATGTTCAACTTAACTCATGTGTTAATACTCAAAGTAATCTATTTAAACTAATAAAACCTGTTGAGGCTCAAAGTGATGTATCTGTGCAACACTCCATCCTATGAATTCTTGTATCGTGTAGGGCAGTACTAACTCATGAGCATTTGACTTTTACTCTGTTTTGTGCTTTATACATTCTTCAGACTCCAGAGTCACATATACCACATTATGAGTGTGAGGAAATCCATTTTAGCCACTCTTATAACTCCTTTATCATTCTTTTTCAAAATGCCATTAAGATATAGTCTGCTGATGGCTATAAAAATGAGAAATCTGAAAATGACTGTATGTGTTATGGCTTGAAGCTATACTAAAATTCATTAAAATTATCCAATAAAGTATGGAGTTAATCATTAGTTTCAGGTGTGATATATTAGTGCAATGCTCTGTCATCACAAGAATCTTTGTTCTTTTTATAATCTATCCCTCTGAAGTTTTTACATTAGCTGCAAAATTGGTTGTCTCAATGACAGGTAGAGTCTTCTTTAAAGGACAGGCAATTGTTGCCTTTAAAATATACTTCCCTAATCAGGATTCTGCAGGGAACATATGTACACTGGGCTATGTATAGCCAAAAGGAAAGTTTGAGTAAGTACAATCAATTTAAAATTAAAAATAAATTTATTTTGGCAATTAGTGTTTAGACTATGAGAAAATCCCTGTCTTTACTCAAAGGATTACATTCCTGCCTAAAATGTTATCATTTGTGGAGTAATAAGCTCACACTTTCTGTATTACTACCTTGACTTTACATTAATCTGAGGAAGAATACATGCACGTAAACACAGAAAGAAAATAGAAATCATAATAAAACTGAATTCATCTGCAAGTAACACTCTGAAATAACTAAGAGTCCTACAAGTTGTTTTTTCCTATGTTTTCACTGTGTAAGACAGATGTATCTAAATTCAATTAATTCTACGTAAGAGAATCAATTGGCTTATATATAAGAAGTCTGCAAGAACACTCATTGTGGAAATGCTTCAGCAAAAACTGTTTTCAAAGTATTCCCTTTTCAAAGGCCAGCTAACTCGGAATACTTTGCGGGAGGGGGGAATAAAGAGAAAGACTTAATACCATAAAACTGAACCTCCGTTGCCAGAGAAAAAAGAAATAGGCCAGTATACCTAAATGTAACGATCCCAAGCATCCAAGCATTAACATCCTAAAGCATGTCATGTACTGATCCACACAAGCCAGATAGTTGTGATGATTTCCAAATAATGAAATAGCTACGTGTCTTTTAGGGACGTAATCTACATGAAAAGCAACACTGATCATTTAGTACCATGTTATTTTACCACTAGTGATCTCAAGATGGGTTCATTAGTCAAAAAAAAAGTATAAATACATTCTAAATAGGAATGCAATTTATTATAAAAATTAAAAACCTAAATGGATTTTATCATAGGATACACAAGACAAGCATTTACTTGGTAGCACTCAAAGAATACCTTTTTTTAAAAAAAAATAACTTCTTCACCTTATTCTTTTTTCCTAGGATTTTGCTTTCCTTTCAAATTATTTAAAAGGCTTGTAGTCTAACGTACAGCTTCACAGCACACATAGGTCAGAGAAGCCAAAATGCTGATTTTGGAATTTCCCCTAAATTGATTGTGTCAGTTCAGTACATTTTGTGATAAAATCATAGAGAGTGATGCAAAGTCTATTGAAAATTAACAGAGGAAAAGTTTAGACTACTAACTCACTTCAAAGGCATCCAAATTAACTGACTAGAAAGCTGAGAAATAATATGGATTGTTCTGTTAATTTTCCTGTATTAGAATATGATTAAGAAAGCAATGAGCATATTAGAATGCATGAAGACAGACATGAAAAATTACACAGAAAATGACATAATGTTGCACTTGTGGATCATGGATACAGCCCTCTCTGGAATCCGCTACACAGTATTTATCACCTCCACTGAAATACCCCAGAGTTAGAAAAAGTCCAGAAAGGAGAAATTAGAAGTTTAATTATTTAGTCTGTAGAACTCTCAAGTAGTTTAGAGTCAAAGAATATTCAACAACAGAGCTTGACATTAATGTGGATAATATAAATAGCCGGTCTTAAAAGTTTAACGGAGAGAACCATGAAGTTCTGATAACTGGCTTTGGCATCAAAACTACATATGAGGCAACCTTACACTTTATAGCAAAGATACCCAGAAGATATCCAAATAATGCGTACTTGGGGCAGCTCTCACTTAAAACATAAATAATCATCACTCCGGTCAGGTCCTTAGGTTCAAAACCAAAATCAGTTCTTCCTTGTCTTACTCTTTGATTGTCTAAAACAATTGATGGGGAAAAAACATAAATCTGTAAATTGCAGATTAAGTAATTTTTTTTTTTATTTTGTTTTTAAATAGGTAATGTCTATCCTATTAATCTATATTAATAGAAAAGGCAGGGAGGGACAGATCTATGGATGTATACACCATCTTCTAAAACGGATTCTTCTGCTTGTGAACCCGAGATAGCTGTGTCTCTATTCATGTGGTTTCTTTAGTAAATATACCGGAGTTCCCTCTCACCAAAATGAGGTTTCAAATGCAAGAAGCAAGGTTGTTTTTTCTCTGTCACTATTCAGCCATGTCAGAGTACTTAAGAACCGGGCACTTAATCACTCAGAACAGAATTGGGGAGAGAAGGGACCAGCCTCTGATACCGGCATTTCTGTCTCTCTGCATTCATTCTCTCAAGCATCTCTGACATCTTTCCTGTGATTTGGGTACCAAAAGGATGCACTGTCAACATATATATACGTTTTATACATACAGGTATACACAAACATATTAAAAATTCATATTTATACTTGAAAAATATGGGGACTTTATCAGAAGAAAGCTCTTCATTAATAAATGCTCATCTTCTACCTCCAAATGCTAATAGAGTCATGAAATGAATGCCCAGCAAATGAGATTTCAGGTGGTTCAGAACGGCTTCCTTAGAATGCTACTTCTAATACTTCTCACAAAGCTTTCAAGCTCATTGATACCTCATGCTGTCAAATTACAACTTCACTCTGCTGAATATAATCTTCTACAGGCAAATTATTAACATTTCCCAAAAAATTCCTCTTACTATGCAGGTTTCTGTGTCAAATCATATTACAGCCTTCTTTGTTTTTCTGAAATGTGCAACAGCAACAGATGAGTAGCACACACACATCTTTCAATATTTCATCTCACAGAGTATGACTTCTCCAAGAACTCATTGTGTTTGTGGATAAGTTTTTGTGCAGTATACTTACGAAAATACTGGCAGCATCACTTTTTGCAGGCTGCTTTTGGTCAAAACGCTCTATGGTTTCAACAGTCATTTCGTCCCAGTGAGGGATCTTGTATTTTAGTTGGGAGTTAAATCATAGAATCATTTTGGTTCAAGAAGACCCTTAAGATCATCAAGTCCAACCATTAACCTAACACTGCCAAGTCCACCACTAAACCATGTCCTTCAACACCACGTCTACACGTCTTTTAAATACCTCCAGGGATGGTGACTCCACCACTGCCCTGGGCAGCCTTTGCCAAGGCTTGACAACCCTTTTGGTGAAGAAATTTTTCCTAATATAAAACCTTTTCTTGTTACATATTCTAGATTTTAATCCCTTAGTCTTTAGGGCTATAGGTACAGCAGGGCATGCAATACAAATCTCTGTCCATGACTAGTAACAATATTCACAGTCCTCTATGCCAATGCCATTAACAGTACCCACGCGGAAATAAGAAAAGCCAATCCGCAAGATCTACACAGAAATTATTACAACTGAGTCTTACTTTAGCCAATGTGAACACCAATTGCCTAACTACCCCTATTTTCCCCTATATTTTCTCCTGTATTTTCTCCAATTAAAAAGAAAGCAGTGAGATAGAAATAAAGATTCCAAGAAGCTGAATGAAGAACAAAGTTATCTGAAATCCCAAAGAGTGAGATAATTTATTTTTTCAGTCCTTAATACCACAAAGATGAGCACTGAAGGAAATATAAAATAGATTTGCTTAAAAATTACTTTAAGGTCCCTCAAGCATTTTTGTACCAAGGCAAATAGCATAATAAACTATTTTCTTGAACAGTACAGTGCCCCGAGTTCTCTTCATAACACG
The DNA here is from genome assembly GCA_033628505.1 of Tringa tobata. Classification (NCBI taxonomy): domain Eukaryota; kingdom Metazoa; phylum Chordata; class Aves; order Charadriiformes; family Scolopacidae; genus Tringa; species Tringa tobata. Next base: position 1,812,522 of record JAHREE010000217.1, read on the forward strand.
ATGATTAAGACTGAAATTGTTCCGTTGATTTAAAACGAAATTAAGCTTTAATGAAACTATATTCTTAATTCACTGCATTTCCAAAATCAGTTGTTCATAATAATAAATTCTCCTTTAACATTTATTTAAGAAACATTTGAAGACATTTAATAAGAAGGTGAGACATGTTTCGTATATCTTACTTTTTCATCTATATACAATAATTTCCTATTTAGGATCATTTAAATCATCAGCTACATATATGAGCTGACTATAACCGCGTGAACATATGGACAACAAACTTACATATGTGCTAATGGCTTTCTTCTTAGCAATGCACAACTGAGAGACCAGACTAATAAGCCAGTAATATGCTTCATATTTTTAAAAAAGTATTAGTTCAGGGAGAGCAGACACAGTAGAGAACTTCATCTACATTAAATATAAAACATTAACATAATGACAAGAGCAGGCTGGAATGGGGCTTTGAGCAACCTGGTCTAGTGGGAAGTGTCCCTGCCCATGGCAGGGGTCAATGAAACTTGATAATCTTTAAGGTCTCTTCCAACTCTAACCATTCTACAATTCTATGACAAAGTTTTTTTAAAAGAAAAAAATCCAACATGTTTACTACAAATCTTTCATCTCAAGTTCTAAAACACAGAACACTCATAGTTACAATCCTAAGTGGCTAAAGAGATACAGACGCCTGACATACATTTTTCATTTGATTCTAAAGTGCTGAATACCTGTGTGAATTTTATTTCTATGCTAAAAAACAAAAAACTCACACATAGTAAAAATTATAATTTTGTGTAATGATGCTTAAGTTTCTGAAGCAATCATAACTTTTAAAATTATAACATTAGGAAAATCTACTCTGATTTTTGAAAAGCATTTTAATGACTTACTCTACATTTTTGCTGTATTTGGTTTTGTTGCATCATATTTATTTCTCCTTGACTTAATTGCAAAAACCAGAATTCCAAATACTACTTTGTGTTAATTTTTATGTTTATTAATCTAAATATTAAATTAATAGGTCATGTTTACCTGCATTTCCTATTTATTTGCTGCAGACAGAAAAAAATATAAGAGATATCTACATTTAACTATTTATTCATCAACTATTAGTTAATTGTATACAGTTACAGGAGATAATGCACCCGAAATAAAACTACTTCAATCTCTAGGGAAAACATTAAATCTCGAATTGGTGTTTGAAACAAGAGAACTGGCTGTACTTAATATATATTTCATCTATTCTGAAGTCATTTCCTGGGCTTCTACCTTTGAACCTGCAATAAATCTCTCTGCCCTCAGCACCTAAAATAGCCCACGCACTTGTGGTCAGACCGATGTTGAGCTGAGAGCGGCACCATAAATATCCCGGGAAGAGATCTGATTTGCATTAACAGAGAAAATGAGTTACTACAAGATTCCATATTTCTAGTATTAGCAAATCTTTTTGAGAGAGGCAAATTTTTTTTAGAGTTGGCAGGAGATCTTGCAAAATGAAAAAGGAGATCATAAATTGGATGTTCTTTACATCAAAGTGCTTTTGCTTTGACATCATAATCAAGTAGTTTCTACAGTATGTGCCACTGTTGGCAGGTTAAGTAGGAAAGAACATTTTGCACACCAGATGTCTAACTTCTCTGATGGAAGCGTAATGTATGGCTTGGGGAAAAAGGTACTACCCTGTTCTGAGGGATTTTTATATTCTTCAGAGTAAAGAAACAGCTCAAGAGTCTTCTCAGGACTTTTTGTTTCCTGAAATCATTATGGAGATGCAGATGAAAATCAATTTTAGAGGTATAACCCAGGGTAATCTGCAACACTCATATTCCTTATGATGGTCTTGTATCCGTAATTCCTCTCCAACTTGATTTCTTTTTCCTTTGGTTTGAGAAGGATATGTTTAGATTATCAAAACTAATGATAATCTAATGTCTAGTAATCTCTAGAGTGATTTTATTTTTCTTTCTTGTCATTGCTTTCTGTATAACCAATAATGTTATAAATTCATTATATTAACTTTCTGTACTTAGAAAAAATTGGTCCCCAAATAAAAAAAAATGTCCAAGTTAAGCTAAAAGATCAAGTCAGTTTTATGTGCTCGGTGTGGAATATTTTGTTTCCTAGACATAGTCTTTGTGCCAGTACAAATCTCTCCACATTATTATTGAGACAGCATTCCTACAAAAATGCAGTTTGGCTGCTTTTAATAAATTACTTCGGCAAATTCAGTAAATGGCTTTCCTCTATTAAACAATCAGGGATAGAGGAAGACAAGCGGTTATGCTCAAGGATGTAGGAAATACATTCCACTGTGAATTTGCAATTTTTCTAAGTTATTGTGGATAGAAAAATATTTTTTTTTAGGAGCTGGTCACTAGCATGACATAGTGAAATCAATATGAATATGTTTCTGTACTGTAGTATGAGTATGCAATATCAGTAGATGCTGCAAAGCTACTGGTCATTTATCAATCATGACACTTAATTACTTCTTATTTAACCAGGCTTCCAATACCACGAAAAATCAGCTCGGTATAAGGGTTTGCGTGCAGGGTGCTCTGCAGTTCGTTTCACAAGTGTCCAAAATAAAGTGTGCTGTTTCAATATGTGCAAATCAGCATCAATCAAATCACTTCTGATGGATGACTCAGAATGAAGGAGAAAATACACTGCAATTCTATTTCTATGGAGTTTACCATGAACCTGAAAGGTAATAGGATTCCAGCACAAACAGGGAAGCATCCTCTTCCATAGCTTCTCTCTTTGCTGATTGTGATTGCAATGTAAAGCAATTAATTCCTAGCACTCTCCTTGCCATATTGCGACCACAGAGATATGTGGTACGTACAGTTAATCTATAGCTGGAAGGATACTTTAAACATGCATACATAATACAAAGGTTTCAGGATTAAAACCATAAAGGGAATTAGATCAATTTATGAAGAGTATCAGCAGACACAGCTGCTCATTACAATGAACCTTTAGATTAGATGACTTACAAACCCCTTTCAAAAGTATATCTTGAAAATTAAGGTAAGGACTTCCATGTTTCTGAAACAGTATTTTCAGTTGAAGTTAACGTGGCAGGAGCAAACAGACTCTCACTGTGTTTTTCGGGACATTTATCAACACTTCATACTGTGATTCATCACAGTCTGGGCGCAGCGATTTGAAAGTCCTATCGTGCACTAATGCATTACTGATAGCTATTTTCATTTATTAAAAGCAGTACCAAAATTCTTAGAGCATTTCAAAGCCTTCTTCCTCTATAGCAACTTTGGCAGAGACCCTGACATAACTGAAAGTAGCTGAAACACTTTATAAAAAAAAGAAAAAAAAAAAAGGCATTCATTCACATGAAATGGACTCTTTCTGTTCTCAAGTTACAGTATATAGAAAGTATTGTCTGTTCTTGCTAATTAACAGGAACCAGCCTCCTCCTCCCTTCGATAAATATACAATAGAGAGAAAAGAGAGCACCCTGCTACACAGCGCCCTCGTAAGGGAAGATAACCGTGCTTAGACATCTGTCCTTTATCCTGCAGGGGGAGAGAGAACAATTGCATTGAAAGGAAAAAAAAAAAAAAAAAAAAGATATTAAGGATAAAAGGATTAAGGGTTGCGGTTCCTACTTTTCCACAGCTACACGAAGAAGTTGTATGGCAATGCTTAACTTCCAGAAAGCACATTACAATGTATTCGTTCCTTTAAGAACCTGAAAAATACTAATCGGCTTGAACTGAATTTTTGTGTATTGCAAATCCCAGGGGAGTTTTTTGACACTAAGCTTGACACTAGATTTAGTCTTTTAGTATTTAAAAAAAAAAAAATATGAAGTAATAGAACTGCTATAGTGCTGAATCCTAAAGCTTTGTAATGAAGACAGGAAACCAAATTAAATGTGTATAGAAAACAACTATTTTCATATCCATTAATCAGGTAGGGAACTGTAGATAAGAAGACATTCATCAAATAGACATTTGTATATCATGATCCTAAACTGCAAGGGTTCAGAATAAAAAAAAAAAAATAAAATCAGAGCTCTGTTGATCACTAAACAGGTCCACAGTGATGGGGCAGTAACCCAAGTTGGCACCTGGGCATCTCTATCCATTTCCAAGCTGGCCACAGTCAGAAAGAAAAGTGTTTTGTATTGCCCAAGCACAACAGTGTTTCTAATGCTTACTATTTTTTAATATTTTCTCTACTTTAGACCACTGGGAAACCATTAAAAAAACAGAATAGCTTGGATTGGAAGGGACCTTTAAAGGCCGTCTTCACTTGGAGTGTTCCCAGGAATGGGGCATCTACCACCTCTCTGGGCAGCATGGGCCAATCTCTCACCATCCTCAGAGTAAAAATTTCATCCTTATATGGAGCCTAAATCTTCCCTCTTTTTGTTCAAAGCCATTGACCCTCACCCTATCACAACAGATCTTGCTAAAAAGTCCCTATCTTTCTGCTGGGATGCAGCCCAGGACACCGGGGGCTTTCTGGGCTCTGAGTGCACCTTGACAGCTCCTGTCCAGCTTTTCACCCACCAGCACCCCCAAGTCCTTCTCTGCAGGGCTGCTCTCCATCCCTTCATCCCAAACCTGTGCTGATACCGGGGGCTGCCCCCACCCAGGTACAGAACCCTGCACCTGGCCTTGTTGAACTTCATGAGGTTCACATGGACCCACTTCTCCTGTCTGTCCAGGTCCCTCTGGATGGCATCCCACCCATATTTTAGAACATGTTTCAGTGTCTTAGTAAGGGTCTTAAGACCCCCATTATTTCTAAATCTGAAGAAATATCACCAAATACGAAATGCAGCCCCCTCAGCCGATCGTTTACAAGCATGCTCTAACAGCAGAATTACACAACAAAATAGAAGAGTCATCACATTCCCTGTATCAGTTCCTAGTTTCTTTAGGTTTGTTTTTTTTTTTAAATTTAAATAATTCATCTTTTTAAAATAACTTCAAAATAGTTGAAGTTATTTACTAGAAATACTACTATGTTTAAACTCAACTACACTCTAAATGCTTTAATAAATCAAGGATTTATTTACACTTTAAGACAGTCTTCTCATTTTGATTTAGAATATACATTTAATTCCAAATTTCAGAGGCATGACTAAATTGAATAAGACATAAGTCACTAAAAAATTCTGCCTAAACCCCCAACTGCATTGTGAACCTTGAAGTCTGTTGGGCCTTTTTTCTTAATTTTTAGGCACGGTCCTGGTTTCTAAAACTGATTATCGATTTGGGTGTTTCAAGCTGAAATAACACAGACCAAGTTTTCAGGAAGCAGACTAAGAGTTCTGCATGGCAAATCAGTTTAGAATGCTATAATTTTTTTATTAGTAGCAATTTTTTTTTTAGACTCCTGGTCATGATACTTAGAAACACGGCAAAACCCTTACTTGGGTTCTTTCAACTGTTGTATTCATTGTCCAACAAACCAGGAAATCTCTGTTGAAATCTCTTCAGTTTGTTCAGACCATCCCTCAGAACGAGGTGGGTTATTTAGGATTACAGCTTAAAGCACAGAGTTTAAAGCAACTTAATGCTACTTCTTGAATATAATTCTATGCTTTCTTTTCAATTGTAGGCCACAGCTATATACAAATTTTATTAATTTAAGAAATAAAATTCTAATTCTTTTAAGAAGTTGAATAAACTCCGCAAAACATGCCAATTGGCAGGCACAGATGCCCACAATTCACTCGCTGATATTTATAAAGCACAGAAGAAAACACAGAAAACACTTCTAAACACAGAAAAAAACGTAATCAAGCAAGCTGGCAATACACATTTAATTTTTGCTTTCATGATAAGTGATATTTTCTAACTAGATAATAGCACAAAAGGAAGACTTATTTTACCTGCAGAATAAGTATAACAAAGGAAAGTGTACTCTCACAACGTAGATACAGAAGAACAAACAACTATAAGAAACCTCAAATTTTATATGATACTGTATATTCTTTTTATTTCTATTTCTAACTACCCTAAATATTTAATTTCAGTAACACTGTATATTTTGTTTGCGATATGCAGTTTCCACATTCACAAATACAACATGGAAGTCTCAGAACGGCTGAAACTGTTTTAATCCACCATGAAAGACAAATGTTCTTCCCCAGGCTGCAACATTTGTATCCAAGTTCCTAATTGCTTTCCATGCCCTAACAGTTTTTCTTTTTACACTGATGTACTTTCCTGGACTCCTGATCGCTCCCCTAGGCCCAAAAATCATTATGGAGTTTTACATATTCTGTCCAAAATACTTATTTTCCCACTAATTATTTCCCTACCTCATTCTTTGAGATGTTTCTACAACTACAACCAAAATGAAATCAATAAACTAGTAATTTTATCCATAGATGACAGGTATATAATATAGGTATGTTTTAGTGGGGTTTTTTTCCCCAAGATGGTACATAGCAGAAAGTATCTTGCAATATCATGTTTCATTTAATACACAGTAATATATGGATATTTATCTATTATCTACATTGGATAAACTGAGGGGGGTTTTAGACAAGAATCAACAATAGCATAAGTTGTCTCAATGTTAAAGTTTGGCTCTTCCAAAATTCAGGGAACACCATTTAATGGTAATTGTACTAAAAGTAGAGGCACTCAATACTGTGAATAAACTTTAATGTCTTTCTATACTAAAATCAACAGTCACTCAATTAAATGCAACAGAAAGCTTATATTTGAAGGAACAAAAGGGGTCAGAAAATAACAAAATGCAGCTGTTTGCTCTCACTTACAATTAAGTACATCTGTTTGAATAAACATGTAGGTTGAATGCAAAACAAAGTGTATTTCATTAAAGATGAGCAAGCAACCTATAAAAATACCGAGAAGAAAATAAAGAAGTTAAAAATATACATTCTCAGAAGTATTAAGCAAAAAGCCAAGGAGATAAGTACTCAGTGTAGAATATTAGCACAATTTCCTGGAATTATATTATGACATGTAAAGCCACAGCAACTGTTTATCAAATTTTGTAAACTGTTTAATCTAAATAATAAAAACCTACTGGTATCAATAGTAGTCTTTCCATTGACATTTATAAATTTTATTAGAGGTCTTAGATGATGAAAATATCACAGATACTGTTATTTTTTTAGTTCGTATGGACTTTTCTGGTTTCTGTTTAAGTTATAGCCTTTCTAAGTACCAAAGATACTAAGCATAGGTACCAAGCAATGCAGTACTCAAAGTAAAACTCCCACATGGTAGTACTCAAAGCAAAACAACCCCCACCAATCCTAAAATACCCCAAACCAGAGGATTACATTTCTCTGCACTTTATTACACCCTTCCAACAACATTAAGTTCTCTAAAAGTTTAGTTAACTTAAAAAAAAAAAAAAATTAATTCAATCTATGAAAACCAGAAATAGGAAGAACTAGAATATCTCAAGCTCAAATTCCTAGAATTCAAGCTTATAAAATACCACGGGAACTATTTAAAAACAGAAAACATAACGTGCTTGTAAGTGCAGAGTGGAAGATTTGCTTGAGCAACTTCAGAAAGACTGTATTAGGAAGCCTGACCAGCCCAGTTGGGTCAACTCCTCCACCCAACTCCTACAAGGCCTGATCACCAGCTGGATCCAACTGCGCTCCAATACCAAAGTATTCCTGCCTCCTCCCAACATTACGCTGTATTTGTTATTAGAGCTCCACAGCTTACCCCAAGGATTATCGCCAGTCAAGTAATAATAAAATAAATAAATTTGGATGATGCTAAATGTATAAAAGTGAAAGACTGTACACAGTACACAACATAATAGTTATGAAATTTAGCAGCCTATAATTTGGCAATATATCATTTATATGTTGCTTTTATTCTGTACAGGCTAAAGACAAATAGAGATGTGTTCTGTGTGCAGTAACTCTCCTTCACAGACAGCAGAATGAGTGTTGTGGGGTTATTCACTGAATTTTGTATTACCTGAAGTGCCAGTTTTGCTAAAGATTGATGTCTTGGTAGAGTTCAAGATCTCACTGGTAAATCTCAGTTCTGTTGGATTTTTTGTTGTTTGTTTGTTCTGAACAGCAGTGAGAAGTGTACTTTTGCTATTGAGCACTAGATTTCTGAGCTGTGTGAAATTTCAGCTGGATTTCTGAGACCTGTGAAACATTAACTTGCGTAGCAGCTATTATCTTCTGCCACATTAATATCTTTAATAAGGCTACAGTAAGAGTCCGACTCTTAAGTGTTCCTCTCTCCTATAGATTTTATTACACAGGAATGGAGATAAAGACTGAAAATTAAAAGGTTTTGGAGTCTGCAGTTTGATACAATTAGCACTATTACAGAACTATGCCAAAACCCTGGCAATTGCAGTAACATTAAGCATGAGAAGGAAGACCTTTGTGTTTCACCCCCTATCACAGTGCGTCCCCTTGCCTTGTTTCCAGGTCACTATCTCTGTCCTCTTGTGATCATTACGTTTAGCTGTTATAAAACCGTAACATGCAAAAGGTTAGGGAGGTCTCAGTGCAATTATACAGTCTCTGGGATCATTCCAACTCCTAAAACAAACAGATCAGAAAATCTCAAATTCTTTGCAGGTGTATTTTTAGCCAAGTGTCATTTTTATAGAATCATAGAATCACAGAATCTCCGTGGTTGGAACGGACCTCTGAGATAATCGAGTCCAACCACATAAAGAAAAAAAACACACCACCAAAAAAAACAAACAAACAACACAAAACAAACAACACATCATTTTGGTTGGAGAAGACCTTTGGGATCATCAAGTCCGATTGTTAAAATATTTCTTCTAATTATTAAATACAAACCTAGCTAGATAGCTTCCCTCCTCCTTCTCACCCCTCCACCCCACATTTTACTTCTATAAAGCATTATATATAATGCATTATACGACATTTGTTGAGTACTTAAGAAAACTTTTGGAATGAGAGCAAACAAACTTATCTTTTCAGGAACTGCTCATTTCAATAGCCTCAGTTTGAAAACTTGTGCACAAACACAACAGAGACAGCATTTCAGGGAATCTGGACAAGCATGAAGATTTTTAGAAAACTCAATCCCCCATTCAACAGAAATGACTGTTAAATACAGCACAGCAGGCACTTCACTGAACTATTTTATTGCCCTAACATTAATATGCAATACTAATTTTAGAGATTATTTTTTAAATTTAAGGGAACTCAACAGCTTCCAGAAACTCCCAAAATTGATTTTTTTTTTTATTGGTTGCATCATTCCATGATGGCTTTATATATTGGTGAACTCATATTTCCCTACATAAGGGTAGCAAGGATGTGTACTAAGAACAATAAGCATCATGCCTGAAACGCATTTGAAATTTCACTTGTGAAAGCAGCAAATTGCCTTGACAAATTTTGATCACTATCACAGAGTCAATAATCGTCACTACATTCTTCTGTGACTGATACAACAGTGTCTGCAACTGGCGTCATCTTCTCTGCCCGGCAGCATTTAAAGATTACAAATGTTTAAAAAGACAATCAATGCAATCTACAGAATCAGTAAGATTTGGAGTCTGCAGGCATGTCACCATGTGACAAAAGAATTGTTAGTCTTTTAAAAGCATTTCTCTCCTCCTTCTCCCCCCAAACTCCCCCTTTAAATGATATGGGAAGACACTGTTACTTCCACACTATAAAATAGCACGTATTTGACCCAGTCCTCATAACTAACTTTAGAAAAAAAATCAAGTTACTACACCTTCAAGAAGTTACCATTGTTGAAGAACATACAGTTTTACACTGTTCAGAGGTTCTGGTGTAAAAACATCACTCTACGTCCTACTGTGTCCCAATATATCATATATTAATACCAAATATGACTCGCCATATACAAGCAACACATAATAATAACAACCAACTCACCTGTCAGACAGCCACGTAGCACAGCCAGATTTCCTTTTCTATACTTCAGAACAAAAGTTGTGGCAGGACAGAAACTTATCCAGTTTCCTCAGCCATAACACTTACTTAAATTCCTCTAAAGGAACTGTAGAAGACCAGTATCTCCCCCAGACTTGTATAAAAGCTGACATTCACTTACAGAGCCAGGAAATGAGTAAAAAGTGGCTGGTCTCATATTTTGATCCCTATGGCCTTACGCTGCCTTAGATACTCCCTAAAAACAGATATATTAGATATTCCCTGATATCCATGAGACCTATGTTATACAGGCTGAACTAGTATAAGTCTATTCCTTTCCTAGGAAGTTACATGCAAGTGTTTCAATCCAATATTTACTGCTAAAATCGGTAACACTACTCTAATAGTGTAGACATTATTATGTGTTCGATTCCGTGCTGAACGGGTCGGGTTCTGCCATCTCTGTAAAATGCCACAGTGAGAAAAGATCTTTATCCTCTGAGAAAAGATCATAAAATGTAAATTGATATACACTGAAGCTTTATTGCAAAAGGTCACAAAGGATTAATATGGGTGTCTCGTTATTTATCCAGCATTGGGATTTGTCACATTAATACCTCTAGAGATACTTTTATTATTCCCTATCATGTAATGGGAATGGGCCCAGTACGGCAGTGGCCACTTGCCAGGGCGAAAGCATACAGCAGTGAAAACACTGGCATGACAACGCTACTTGGAATATTTATTGAATCATTATCTCTGATTCTTCAGGTTCCATTTGCCCCAATGTTACAAACTCCCTGGCTCGGGTGCATCTGTTTTACTTGCCAAAGCCAAAAGAGCCAGGGAGAGGAGGTACGGATACTGGAGCAAAGCGCCGTTCTGTTTATATGTAACTGCCAGGGAAAAAATGGAGCTTTACAGAAGCATGCAGAGAAAATGAATATTCCCTCAAGCATTCAATCAAGAATCTTGCAGCTCAATTTGTGCATTTCAGGCTGTTTATATTGTTTATAGAGCACCTTTTCTCTTGCTTTGTGTAATATCATACAGTACTTAAAATATGAGGACAAGTGTTAATGCAAATATATTTTGTAAATTATATTCCTATACTTCCTGTACATCAGCTGTCTTAAGATCTTAAATTTCTAAACTTATAACAGAAACAACTAGTAATAAAACTGGTTTCTGGACTTCAGCAAAGGAGGACTCATATCAAGTCTTAAGAAACCATCATCTACTTAACATCAGTCTTTCAGACACATCATAATTTGAGATTCATTCAGACTTACCGTTCCGGGCTTCTGGAATTTACCTCATCCTTGCAAGTCCAGGATCCAAAATTAGAAGAAAAAAAAAAACAAACAAACAAAAAACCCCACCTAACACAGACTTCCCAAGGAAAAATCTTAGTGTTTTTAACTTCGGTTGTAGTTGAGGAGCCTTCAAAGACCCTTACACTCTATTTACTTGTTTTCCAGAAGTAAAGAGACAATGTTCACGTACACCAACACTAGCAGAGAGTCGTTACCCATTATTAAGACAAAGAACTACAGCGTTACTTACTTTGACAGTGAAATTAAGTTGTGGGTATCACATTTCATCTATTAATGCTAAATGCTGGCAAATAGTCAATAAGAAATTACTGCATTTATTTGAATTTTCTCTAAGTTTTGACTGTTAATAAGAAATTACCTCTGTATCGCATCACTTGACTCACCTTAAAAAATCTCCATGAGGATGCCTGAAGAGACTACTCCCCCCAACAACACCCTTCAGACGTCAACTGGTCATCCTGAGCTTTTTGATCAAGACATATCCCATTTCAAAGGTCCCAGTAAAAATTAGAAACACACCTGTACAGTAATTTCCATGACAAGCATCATCATTGTCTTCCTTAATTAGCTCTCGCTTTTGTTCTTCTCCTCACCTTGCACACAAGTTTAAATCCTCTTCTAAAAAAAAAAAAAAACAAAACCTAAAAGCTATCCTAATCCTAGCTATCTCCCGTATTAATAATCCATCTACCTCTCACAGCTAAAATTGTTAAGGTTTTACAGTTACTATAGAGAGGACTTCTTTATTCTGATCCTCAGCTACTTCTGATTTGTCTTCTGTCCCATGTGCTTTATTGAAAATACTCTATTCACCATCTTCAGTGATCTATTTATTATGAATTCTAAAAATATCCTCTACTCCATCTCCATTTTCTTTACTATTAGGCTCCTTCAAATATACTGACAAACTTTTGTCTAAATCTAGCCCACTTTCAGATCTCCTGAAACTCTATGATCTGCTCCGTGTTGTTCTCCATTTGAATAAGGTTATCCCCTTCCACGTTCCAGCCAGCTTTGCTAATGCATCTTAACAGAAACTTGATTTTCATCACCAACTCACATTTCTGTATGTGGTTGTCACACCTTGCATTGGCTAATTATCATAGAAACATTACGGTTGGAAGAGATGTTTAAGATCACGAAGTCCAACCGTTAACCTAACATCACTAACCCTCAGCACCACATCTGCCCAGCTTTTAAACACCTCCAGGAATAGTGACTCCACCGCTCTTCTGGGCAGCCCATTCCAAGGCTTCACAACCCTTTGGTGAAGAAATTTTTCCTAATATCCATCCTAAACCTCCCCTGGCTTCCTCTTGTCCCATCGCCTGTGACTTGGGAGAAGAGACCAACCTCCCCTGGCTACACCCTCCTTTCAGGGAGTTGTAGAGAGCGAGGTCTCCCCTCAGCCTCCTTTTCTCCAGGCTGAACACCCCCAGCTCCTTCAGCCACCCCTCACAAGACTTGTGGAACAGAAACAACTGACTTGTCTTCAGGAAACGCATCTTTGTGGCTTTTCCACCTGAGCTCCTCAAACTCTTTTGCAAATTCTTTTCCTTCCAATGAAGTTTTGCGCGTACTTCTCATTGAAAACTACAGTAGTTTCAAGCTGCTCAATTGCCATCTATATATAATTGCTTGGGGTTTACATTATATTTATTATACATCTGTAAACAAACCTAAATCTTTTAAAGTGAAAAAAAAATAAGATGATTTAATAATCACTGGCAGAACGCAAAGGTATTTTTACTTTATCATCCTAATTACTGTCAAGTTATACAACAAGCAGTGCACATTGACTTGATAGATTATTCTTTCATGGAATGATAAAACAAATTTTAACTGATCTCTCATTTACCTGTATGAAAAAAAACCACCTTTTTTCCCCCAGATATGACAGCCCATTAATACATTATGCCTGTAGTTAATATCCTGAAAACCGCCTCTATATTCCCTACATCTCAGCATGTTGAGATTTAACAAACGTAGACGTTTTTAAACCAAGAGAACATGATCCCCATAAACTTTACTGATAACTTTCCTACTTTTTATTAGCATTTCCTATGTCCTCTCCAGGGTACGTGTACATTTCATAGCTTTCTACCATTAAAAATGTTAGGTTTTTCATTCTCTTTTGGATGTCTATGAGTTCTATGATTCTATGTCACTCCTCCTTCCTTCAAAAATTCTGAACTGCGTCATTGTAATTTTTTTTTTTTTTTTTTTAGTCTCAGGCACCGTTTCAGTTTTCCCCCTCCCTCTGAAAAACATGTTAAATACATTGAGAGCAAAAACACAGTTCTGAATGTAATAACTGAAGGAAAAACCCACCACATTCCACAAATTAGATGAAGATGATTGTACTTTCAGATATTTATCATCCTGGAAAATGACTAGTGCTGACATGGTCTATATAAACTTCCAGAGCTAGATGATTTCAGGTCAGTGAAATACATGAAAACTGGAGCAGAAGAAAGACCTCTAGAAAGTCCAAAAATATGGAATATGGTTTGGGGGGTGCAAGTAAGTCGAGGGTGTCTATATATTAACATGGATGCCCAGAGAAAACCAATCTCTGCGAATGGAAGAAAAACTATTCCAACTTCTTTCTAACTGCAGAGCAGGAGCGTGTGGGAAGAATTACGACATGCAAAAGGAAAGCTGCTTGCTAGTACACACTGACATAGACTAAAGAAATCATTTATTACAAATACCATTGCATGGAAATATCAGTGAGCACCTTTCCTTCTACTTGTCATGATTTCAGCACTACTGAAACTTTTGCCCTTAAGTCATTTCTTGGAGATGCAAAGCAAAACAGGAGGACACCTGATTGGGACAGGAGATGCAGATAACGTTGCCAGAGTATAATATTTTCTGCCAGTGCAGATACACAAACTGGGACGGCTTCCAGGGCTGTCAGACGGGCTCTTCCCTCTATAGAAATGCTATTTAACTCCAGGAGTGAAACCACTCCCCTCTGAAGAGCAGCCCAGTCAGAACGCCAGACTGCTTTTAATGCCTTCTCCGTAATTTCTGGAGGAAGAGTGGCATTTTAATTGAAAACAGGCAATTTGAAGGGATGGCCTGCAAATCAGTCAAGAAGCTACAATCAATCATCTTGAAGATTCAAGCCCTAAGTAGGATCGTCTATTCTTATAACTGAGTAGTAAAGCCGGTGACAAGTGACAGGAACAAAAAAGTATCCACCTTAATTTAAGAATAAGTAATTAACAATCATGTTGGTGACTGGTAAGTTTCAGACTTTTCCTGGCATATCAAAGCAATTCATACTGTGAAAATCAGTCAAATGTCTTGAACATACTCTTTTTTCCTTATGTTTTCATATTTAAATTAAGAGTCTACTGCTTGCTTCTTGCTGAGGAGACGGTATACATTCCTGTTGGCTGAATGTCAAGAAATCATCTTTTAAGACAAAAAGGGACAACACATTAAACCTAGTGAGCAAAGAGATCTTTTGATTTCTTTTCTGGTTCTAGAAATCTCTCTAGCTTAGAGTGAGATTAAACATTTCTTATAGAGAGAGCACTACTGCCCCTATAAGCTCTATTTAAGATTTTCACATACAAAGCAACAGAGAAGCTCAATATAACTATAACAAGGAATTTTTCATTTCAAGATAGAAAAAAATAAAATGACACTAATTGACTAGCTGGTTCTGGAGGATTAGAACAAATGTTTTAAATATCAGAAAATAGATTTCTCATCCCCAGATTTGAATGTATTAAATCCTAGCTGTTTACATTGTAACCAGTATTTACTAGTCTTCATTCAGTGATTTCTTTTAATGAATGCTTATTCAATAAATGTTTCATTTATTCACATCTGCTTTCCTCTTACGCTTTACTGTTCGTTTTTTGAGTAGTTGCCATGCAGAAATTAACAATAAATATTATAAATATTAGTCTATGACCGTGCTTTGGACAAATCAAGGTAGAACAGTGTTTCTCTTCATTTTAGTTAAAAATTTAAAAACAAATAAGCCAGAGGGATACATAGGTCTGACACAGGTTATTCTTCTCTATGGAGGTGAAAATATCACCAGGATACACAGAAGTTTTGTCTTCAGCTTGATGCTGAATGTCAAAAAATAGCTGAGAAAGGTTATAGAGAATGGAGATTAATGCATTCCAGAAGATCTCCATTCTGAAGTGTTTTAGCTTCATAGAGAAGAACAGATATGGAAATGAAAAGATAGATTTTTGAAGCAAGAAGAACATACAGGTATTTTCTTATGGAAGAAAAATAGATTTTTCAAAACATCTTAACAAATATTTGCTTCAAATCAAGCAAAGCCTAACTAGAGTTGCTCAAGACCTGCCACTGAGACAAAACCACAAGCAATGCTGTCATGTTGCTCCACAGGTATGATGAAAAATGAAATAAAGAATAATATAATTTAAGAAAATGTGATAACGAAGTCCAGATGTTGGGCTTCTATTTTCCCCCCTGAAAACAAACACTCTGTAAACAAGGAATGCTCTTGTAATGAGCCAACCTGAACTATGGCAGTAAAGGACAAAGGAATAATTGGAAATTTTAGTTATTAACAGATGCCTATAAATAAGAACAGTATTTGTGACTAAAAAAAGTTTCCTTGCATTTACCATATACAAGACCCCCTACATTTAGAGAATAATTAAGATAATAATGAAATATTAACTGAAGTTTTCAATTCTTTCCACAATAAAGGCTACCTCCAGGATAGTTTAAGCATAGATAAAGTCCCAATAAAGGAAAAAAAATATTAAATTTTGAGTTAAAATATTCGTGTCAGTTCATATCAATATTTTATATATTATTCATATAAATAGCAAACAAGCAGCACTTCTATTTACAAAACCCCAATTTAGCTGTGTAGCAATTAGGCTGAAATCTAGATGGACTTAACTACAGTCAAACAATAAATCTCGATTTTATTTACTGGTACTATGCAGTCATCACTGTGCATTAGAAAAAGTCAAAAACGCTTTCATCTTTAAAAGAAAAAATAAAATGCCCTTTGAAATCAAACACACCTTCACCGGGAAAGCTTCACAGCCTCGGCACTGGCACCCAAGAGATTGCTGTCATTCTGCAGCCTGGTGTCACTACAGAATTGCAGTTTACAGCACATTATCAACGCCTGTTCTCTCCTCCGAGAAAGTCCGCTCTGGTGCCTGAACTTTCCAATTTGCTCCCCAAGGCAGAAGAACAAAGCTGCCAACACTACCTAGCACATATTTTGTAAAAATTCTACAGAGAGAAGATTGCATTTATTAGCAGTGTTATCTTGTATAATAGATTGAAGTGAATACTAAGCAAAGTTCCTCTGTGTACAATTAATAGGCAAAAAAACCCCACCAATCCACTAAGAAATCGATCAAAATAATGGGCGATACATTCAAGACAAAGCAGGTAGAAAAAAAAAGCTGCCCAAAAGTAATTCAGACTTCGGAATTAAAAAGAAATAAATAGCCTCCTAGCAGGACTAAACATGATATTAGCCATGTTTTGTCTGGAGAACATGAAAGGGTTTCAGCATTGACAAACTTTCACTTATCACCAAACATCCCTCCCCAAAGAACCAACACTTTACCCATTTCTAATCCTGTAAACAACTACTCATATGTACATATATTTATGAGTTTAAAGTTCTCTGATCAAGTCTGAAAAGAATCCCATCTATGCTGTTAGAAAGATGAATATGAGGAACTTCTCTCCTGTTTCCTTTTAAGCCTTTCTCATAGAAAGATTTGCATGGGGGTAAACCAGAAAAAATAAAAATGTATTTGTGCATCATTTCCTGGCTTTCTGAGTGGAGAGAAAAAAGGGTATTTGATGTGTCTGTCTGGATGAATGACTATTGTGATCAGAATCTATAAATATATTCATAATTAAGTTCTACCTTTCCTTCCTATTTCCCAAATTTAGTAATAGAACAGATGTGGGTGGGGAGGAGAGGTGAGGGAAAGGTGAGAAAAAAAAAAATCAGGAGAACACAGAACAAAAAGTGGGAGTATTAGTGGTACATGATGATGAGGATTAAGTCTGGCTTTGGCTACAAGCAAGGATACGGATTTTGAGACAGACCTTACTCACAGTCCATTGAGGATTAAGTATTTTGCTCTCCAGAGCAGCTTTTTGCAAAGCATTTCATTTATCCATTTTTTTTTCTAGTCTACATTTTTTGCATTCTTTAATTGTCTTTTTTTTTTTTTTTTTTTTTTGCAATAGCACTGTCCTTCCATAGGATTTGAATCTTGATTTTGCATCAGACAGTTCTAGGATGAACGCTTGCAAGAACGATGCCAATTCACAACTCAAACATCTCTCCTCGGATCAAAAACTGAAAACATCAGGCATCCCCCTTTCTTTTCTACACAAAAAGCTACAAAAGACTGATCAAATTTGTCACCTGTCTTTCTCCTTCAAGGAGAAAATTTTTACTCCTATAAGGTATAGATAAAAAAAAAAAGCAACTTCAGTATGCTTCCTAAACTCTTTTATTAGACAAAAATATCCATCATTTGTCATAAGTGTCATCTCTTCTCCTTTAATGGATAAACTGATAAGATTTCCTCCTACTCAGTTAACTTGTAAAAAAAAAAATTAAATAAAAATATAGGCAAAAGAACTTTTCTGTTAAAAAAAAAATAAATACAGCTTCCAAGTTCCCAGGAAGCTTATAATGGCATTCCAAACACTTTATTTTTTCCTATAAACAAAAGAAAGAAAACAACAATATGCATTTGTGTTATTAGCAGGATAGAATCTGGAGGGGAAATGAAACACTACGGCAGCAAAAACTGGCAACTGCTGATTGATCTTTCTGCCTGAATGGGTGAAAAATAATCCCAGCTGTCTGGATTGACATTATCTAATGAACAGACAATATTATTTCCTTTGATTTGTCCTAACTTTATTGTCATCTGTTTGAGAATGCCAAACCCTCTGGTAAAGAAAGAGGAAGGAAGGAAAGGAGGAACTGGAGAGGATGAAGGAAAATAGAGAAGTTGGAGGACGGAGGCATTTTATTCCCTGTAACTGCCACTTATCTCACCACAATCAAACATCCTACAATTTCGCAGTCTGCTGTAACTTTAATATGAATAGATCAAAATAGTCCAGCTGTGCTCCACATTAAGTCCATTATGTGACTGTACGGCATTTTCTATCTTCATATTTCGATAATTCTTTGTGAGAGCACAATAGATGTGAGAAAAACAGTCGGTACGTGAGTCCAACTTCAAAGAAGTTATTATGAATTTTCCTGTGGACTTCAGTGGGGCTCGAATTATGCTTGTACACTTGCTCAATTTCCCTGAAATCTGGCACATGACATGAGGAGCAGGAATAACAAAGGAGGTATTAGCTGTGACTAACGACTAAACTGATGTACGAGGTCAGTGCGGTCATATCCATGGCAAGTTCTGAGTTAGTGAAGCATAAGCACGTTTAGCATATGCCCAAGTTTAACTACACTGTGAGGACAGGCTGAGAGTTGGGGTTGTTCAGCCTGGAGAAGAGAAGGCTCCAGGGAGACCTTATAGCAGCCTTTCAGTACCTAAAGGAGGTCAACAGGAGAGATGGGGAGGGACTCTTAATCAGGAAGGGGAGTAAAAAAAGACAAGGGCTAACAGTTTTAAGCTGAAAGAAGAGAGATCTCAGGAAGAAATTCTTTGCTGGTGGTGAGAGCCTGGCCCACGTTGCCCAGAGAAGCTGTGGCTGCCCCATCCCTGGAGGGGTTCAAGGCCAGGCTGGATGGGGCTTGGAGCAACCTGGTCTGGTGGGAGGTGTCCCTGCCCAGGGCAGGGGGTGGGAACTGGATGATCCTTAAGGTCCCTTCCAACCCAAACCGTTCCATGATTCTATGAAGTGGAAACCATTCCATGATTCCATGATTCTATGAAGTACAAATTTTAGAGTTCTCAGGGCACTTCCTCACATAAAAGTAAGCCGATAACCAAACAGCTTTTGTACAAGTGTCTGATTATTCTGCAATTATTCAAGTTCTGCTTTCATCTCTGATGCTAGATGCCACCACTACATTCAGTAGGACAAACTGCAGGAGCTAAGTCCTAACTAGAGTTCGAGGTGGTTAATTCATCAAGCAGTAATTTCAGACAGTTATCTGGAAACATCGAGTTAGCAGTTCTCAATTATTATATTCACTGGCTTATTGAGTATTTTCGTCAGTTCTGTTGCAAACCTTGTTGGTTATGGTTTTGGTTTTTTTATTTTGTTATATAAATAACTTCCTTATATTTAAATACAGAATTACGCAGAAGTGTCAATAGCTTTTCATTTCTTAGATGTTATAGATAATAACTATCTGTTACACTTTAGAGAATGTGGAGTTTCAATCAACTTTTAAGTAGCCCTTTAGATCTGCCTGCCAGTCTACCTGGATCCTGATGCTTATAGAATTTCTCCTGTTTGCTTAAAAAAAATTAAAACAGCATCAACTACCACTTTTTCTACTTTCTACCTTTAAAAGGAAAAGATAATCAAGCAGATTAGCCTTTCAGAATTCCAACTAAGATCATAAAATTACTGAGGCAAGTCACACGTACATTTGCCAAGCTATGTTCTTATTTTGTATTCAAAACAGTATTGTTTAAACAAAATTTTTCAATTATTTTCCATCTCTAAATAAATCAATGCATGTCCATATTTAATTGGGTCAAATTCCTTCGCCTTTTCATATGTTATTTCCTTCTTCAGAAACTCAAAATCTGTATCTTTAGAAGGATGTTTTCAATCTGTTCTTTGGGGTTTCAGGGTTACTTGGTTTAAAACAATACTTTTCATGCATAATTAACTTTGGTTTTCTGGTTTACTCAAAATAAGCAACCCTTCCTATAAACTGACTTCCTCTGTAAATTATAACAGTATTAACCACTAAACAGCAGAAGTTTTACAACTGCCTTCCTTTTAATAACTAGCTGAGATATTACTATTAATTTGGATCCCACCACGGCTTAGCCTTTATCTCAGTTGTTCAAAAACCATTTTTGCTTTTTTACTGTTAAGTCTATAATTGCTATGTCTACTGGATGAGCAGCCCGTCTTCTCCAGGCTCTACTCCAATGCCCATAATACACAGCTCTGTCAAAAATCCGACATCTGGGTTGCTGAAGACATAGAAAAGGAGGAACTGAGGGACATTAACGCAGTCCATACTGATTACAGCCTCTCAGGAAACAGTTACTCCAATTTCTCACTGCAATGGATTAAGTGCGCACCCTCAGGATGTTTCTGTCAGAAGGAAATTATAGTATCTTCCTCCTGAACTTGGCCAGCAAAATTGCGTGGTATCAGACAAAAGACATTGGATCACTCCACTCTCCTCTACAGATTTACAATAATAAATTGTAGGAGGCAGCAGAAGAAAACTGACTTTTGATGGAGGCACATGGAGTGGTAGTTTGTCGTAGCAACCACTCCAGTGGGCTTTATGCAAGGACCACTCGGTGCCCATTGATTACGCGCTCATCAAGTGTAGAGCTCGTTACTGACTAAAGGGTGTTGGTGGCAGATATTCTGAACAGGCTGGTGAAAGCATATGGCACGATTTTACCAGTTTTGACTGTTTGCAGAAACTGTTGACATCTTTTAGGAATAATTACAAATTATCTAAAACAGTTCAAGTATGTATATACACACACCCAAGCATAAATATATAGCAGCACATATATACAAGCATAAGAGTAACGCGTTACAGGAACTTTGTATCCTCTGTATGCCATTACATAGCATAATCATAAATAATTTATTTATTTTTACTAGACCACCTCAACCTGCTGAACTAGGCAGTAAGATTAACATGGCTAGTAAATATTTAAGCCTTTCTTAATATAAGACAGCCTACAATGTTTATATAAGAAATAACCAGCAGATGCATGAATAAATTCAGTCACTCACTCAGAAGTAATTTCAGAGGAAAGAAATGAAAGGACCATACCTTCACCTACAATACATCCAAACACTATCAGGCATGATTACTGCTAAAGTTAACCCATTCAAGAAACAGGGGATAACTCAAACTTCCTCCAGAGTCTGAAAACAAAGAAAAGCAAGAGCCCCCATTTGGAAGAACCATTCATCAAACGAAATAGGATAATAGACAGAAGGAAATTGAATTGCTGATCACCTAACCCCCAAAAGATAAATGTACTCATCTTCAGAAGATCTTTGATTAATTCTAGAAGGAATTTTGAAGCCATCTTTCACTTCTTTAATCAGTATATTTATTTTGAATTGCTTGTGAAGACACACCCTTTCTTTTTTGAAAAAAAAAAAAAAAAATGACAAAGAACTCATTGGGCCTACTCTGATTCTTCAGATGTTCCCACGTAGCTGCACACCACTCAGACCTCAACAATTAGTCCAGGTTTACTTACCAAAGTACCAACCTGCACCTATAACATTTTTAGTACATTGGAAATTTAGGATGCCAAAGGAGAAGTTTGCTCTGATGATATGTTGTGGTAGAACGACCTTCATATTCATAGAGGGTTTAGTTTAGTGTAATCTAGTCATTCCAGACCTTCCAACCCCATATCAGCCTGTGATGTACTCTATGGAAATGATAAAGTATATATATGATAGGATACTGACACATACTGCATAATTACTGACTATATTCAACATCTATTTTTGAGTTGACCATGATCAAACATTACGTCGCATCTAGACTTGCCAAAGTTGAGTGGGAATTACTGAGCAGCAAACTGACTGTTCAGCATTTTCTCTGTTTTAGAGAAAGGAGGCAATCTCCTCATTCCCTTTAGGCAGAAATACATAAGGAACACATAAGGCTCTTACTACAGTCTTCAGCGGCAGAAAAACTGGTGTTGAAAGGGACCTCTGGAGATCATCTGGTCCAACCTCTGTTGAAAGCAGGGCCTTAGGCTAGCTTATCCAGGGTCCTATCAAGCTCAGAACTGAGTCTTTAATTTCATTTCCAGTAAGGGGGATCCCTCAAATTCTCTGGACGACCTATTTCCGAGTTTGTTCTCATCAATGGCTCACCACTGATGCACAAAGTGAAATGTAGGTATACTCTTCTAAAGCCATAAAAAATAACAAGTGAAACTGCAGACCTTTTTTCTTTTGCCCCCAGCCTGCAATCTCCTTGAGATCAGCTGAGCCAAGCAGCATCCCAAAGTGACAGGCACGATGCTAGATAAGACAAGTATTTGCAATGTAGCCATTTATAGAGGTAGCCTGAGTGGCTTGCATTCAAACTGTAAAATTACACTCACCTACCAAAATCATTGTGGATTCTACTAATAACTTCGAAATCCACAATAAATGCTATTTGAGTACTTGTACAAAGCGACAAAACAGGTTGAGGCTTAAGTGCCAGGTCCTATTCCTGACCTAACATATACTATCTTTTAAGGAAAAAATTTCTCCATGTTTAAGAGAGCATGATTTCCAATAGCCCAGCTTCATGTATTTTAAGTGCAAAATGCCAAGTACATAATACGCAATAATACTATGTGTTATTAATGATAACTATTAATGTTATATATTCTTATATTTAGGCACTTGAACAACAGACATGGAACTAGTATTGTAAATTCTTACATGCAATTGAAACAACAAGTTTTCTTGCTCTGGATCTTCATGTCCTCAGTGTTATTTACTACAAATACTGTCACACTAGGTAAAAATTTATCTCAAACATGAGCCTAATAATATAACAGTGTTTTTTCCACACAGACAAACTCTGGCTATTCCGAAGTAGATGTTTAGAAATACATTGGAATTTCCCGTAATTATAGGTCTGTTACTTGGATTCTACCCTGTGACAGACTTGATGTTTTCCTTACACAACATAACACAACTTCAGTTCCATTCTCCGTTTATGAAACCTCACACCCGACCTGTTACAGAGGCAGAGGTACCTTGGGACCACTTTTTAAATGCCCCTGAAAAAAAGCCACCCTTCAGACTAAGTGAAGCCGGGAGCTTTGGAGAGGAACCAGCCGTATTAATATTCAAGATATTTCCTAGCTGATCCTTTTATTGATTATAAGCAATAATCGCTGTATCTTCAGTTCTCACTCATCATTCGCGAGACGTACATTAGCTTCTAGTAAACTGGCTGGCACGCTTCCCGCGGTAACATTTTCAGGCTCTCTGCATTTCAGGATATTTCCCCACACGCACACACACTTAACTAAACCCTTCTGTGAAGAGTAATGTTCACGCAAGAAAAGTGCATAATCTGAAAGACTAAGAAGCAGCCCCTTTCTAGACTTCCAAATTTGATTCTTTAAAATTCTTTTCCGCTGTCCTTATGAATACTTATAATTCTGGTTGGAGCACAGTGATGCCTCCAAAGCCTTCTTCACTACCTGCTCCCTACACAAATGCAAGTCATCATTTTACTTTACAAGCATTTAGCTGTAGTAAGATGGATGAATTTTATGAAGACTATACTCATTCATCTTAAAAGCACAGCTCAGCCCGTTATTGTTATAAAGAGAATAAACAGTACTTAGCATTTTTTGTTATAGCTTATGAGCTGAACCTCTTTCTTGTTTTGGTAATTAGACAAAATCATCTTGCTTTTTATTTGAAGGTTTAAGCAGATACAAATGTCGAGATTTTGATACCACAAAGGAGCGCAGCGCAATTAGCATTCCAATCTTTCACCATATCACCACGCTCTTCAAATAAAACACAAATATGTTTTTTGTGAACTAAAAAAATTCTGTAGTTTCAGGTTAAACAGTTGGATAAAGAATGAATTTAGGAGTCCTATGAATATTCATAAGAATATTAAATATGGAAAAATGTACAGAAAAAGACAGCTGGCCATTTAATTCACTCTGTTCATCACTGGGATAATATTGACAACAACTATGTTGGCACCATGAGAAAAACTGGTAAACACGCAGATGCAGAGAGCCAAGGAGCTTTTAAGACTTAAAGATTTTTAAGACTAATAAAAATATATTAGTAGTAACAGAGCAAATGATCACAGTAAATGGGGTAAGATACTCCACTGTATGTGCCATGACTGAGAATTGACTGGAGATATATTTCCCACTCCCTTCCCCTCCCATATACCTTTTTGAAATACAGAAGGCATTCATTTCTCACTGTATCTTAGTACGGAACACACATTAGCACTATGGAGTTTAGGTTTATCCTTTTTCCCCCCCCCAATATTTTTTTCCTTTTTTAAGCAATTGTGTTGATTACCTAGAGGCCTTTGATAGGGCTGCCACCATACAGGCTCCCAAACACAGTCTTAATTTCCTTCCATTTTATTAGCAGATTGCTAAACATCCTCATTTGACAATAAAACAGCACAGAAATCTTTCCCCGGTGTTTTTCCTACTGAGATATTGTTGTTTGATCTACATGGTTGGTTGAACCCCAGAACTCCATTCAAGTTCTCTGCCAAAGTTCTCAGCTGGCCAAAATTATAACTGTGACACACTCAACACATGAAATAAAAAAAGACATTCTGTTGTTGTAAAGCGCATAAGAATATTGTGATAATGGAAAGGTGGCTTATAGACTTCAGTAAACTTATTTCTGAAGCTATTCACTCTTCAGGCACAATAGTTGACATTCGCTAACAATGCCTAAATGCCAGATCTTTCATATCCAGTTCTGACACTGAATGTCTGTGCGTCTCCGACCTTGGCGATCAGCAGCTTTAAAACTTTATTGAGTTGAGACACGGATTCTAGTTCCTGCTCATGGGATTTAATGTGTTTGCCCAATAACTACGTAATGGGAGGGGGGAAAAAAAAAAAAAGCAAAAGCAATCCAGTGGTACACCCAAGGCCTCCTGTCGCATTCACTGCATCTCAGGATAATGCTCCTTGGTTATTTCTGCTTCTCTCTCAAAATGACTTGTCGCACAGTAATAAACCAACCTGCTGTTTCGGTAGGACACAGGAGTTATTAACTGAAGTCCCCTCAAAAGATGGCAGATGGAAAAATTGGTGATTCCACTGTCTGCGCAACTGCCCTGAGCACTAAGAGGTGCCTGCAATCACTATTACTGCCCTTTGAAAGAGATTAAGTTCCTCTCACTTAGGTGTTTGCTCCTATAAACAGGACGCCAGATTTCTGGCTCCTGGATGATGAGATACAGCCCTGACTCAGTCTTTCAAGCCCTAAGGAGATGTAAGATTTCAGACAAAGCACTGTACACCTGGCATTTTCCATTGACCAACTCACTCTCCGTGACCACGTGGTCCTCTGACCATACCTCAAAAGACAGACAGGTTCTCCACGAAGGGCTCCAACTAGGCAGACTAGATCATCCTGCTTAATTTCCCCAAATTAAAATGCGTCCCTGACCCTACTTGATATATCCAGAAAAATCTAGACCGCATATGGCAAAGGCAGCCAGTGATCAATTATATATTCATATGGAAAGAGCATCTTCAGTTCATTTACCCACTGGCTTCAGGATGGTATCAGATAAGGAGAGCAAAGAAAGACAGGAAGAAAAATATCTTGTAAGTCAGTATTAAAAGTGACACTATAAAGGGATAAAAGGTAAACGAGTCAAAGCCATTCAGATTGTAAAGCAGATTAAATTACCTTCCCAAACCAGCACAGTAACGTTTTTACCATTAATCCATGGAATACGGATCAATGACAGACTGAGAGGACCTTCGAGCTGGTCCCTACCTGGCTACAGTCTACAAGCTTTTTACACGGGCATAAAGAAATTGATTGACCACGTTGCTGGATTTCCACCAAACAAGTGCCCTACCTAAGAAAATCCCTCACAAGAAAGCACCTTTATATGCTAATTGAGCTACAAGATAAGATATATGTCTATTACATAAAGTGATTATTGACTACGAGAAGCTTTCAATTTAGTAGAAAATTACTTTGTCTAAGAGCCCTCCAGAGCCAGGGACAAAGGTTACCCTTAGCACTTTTAACACATAGCAAAAAGGGAATGAGGTTTCCACTGGCCTCCTGTATACAAAATCATCAACCAACCAAAAGAAAAGTAATGATTAAACACAACGTTTTCACGTTCTGCCCCAAAGACAACTC
>JAHREE010000217.1:1853674-1932163 GCA_033628505.1 Tringa tobata
TGGCCGCAGGGTCCGCCGCTCGCCCCGTGGCGTGTGTGTGTGTGTGTGTGTGTGTGTGCCTCCATACCATGTGTCTCTCCCTACGTGTGTCGCCGGTAAGGCGGCTCGTTTTCAAGGAGAAGCCCGAGCCGCAGCGGACTTGGCGTGCCCGGCTTTTTACCCTTCCGCCGGCGCTTCTGCACCCACCAGCGGTGCTTCACCTCCGTCTCACCGGCGCCTCAACCTTTGTTTGCTGCTTTTACTGCCCTTTTCCATCCCTCCCCCCTCCCCAAATCCACATGCAAGTCGAGGAACGCGGTATAGGTCTCACCTGGCCGTTCCTTTAGGGCCACCACTAGGATGATGGGCAAGGAAAGGGACCATAAGTTAAAAGCTGCGGAGGTGAGACTGCGGGAAGGATTCCCTTCACTGCTCCTGCAGTATCCGTCCTCGCTCAGCTCCACATTGCAGCTGCCAGTGGGAAAAAAAAAATAAAAAAATAAAAACCACCCACAAACCCAACCCGTTTCTGTCCCACAGTGGCTGTTTTTATCCCGCTGTACACACACGTGACAGACAGAATATCGACATTCTTCTCTTCTCCCCCATCCCTCCCCCTTTAGAAATTAGGGTTCAAATTAGATGTCCCGGTGGCAGAAGACAGAAGTGTAAAATCTGGGAAGTTGGTACAAACTCTTCCAGATATTCTAATGGAGAGGGTAGTGTGTGACTCTGTGTGTGTGTGTGTGATATTTGATTTGTTGTTTTTTTTCCTGGATAAAATTGCCACCCATCTCCCCTGGCAGTAAATAGACACTCTGGATGTTCTTTTTCACTTCCAGGGAAAAAAAAAAATAAAATAATACTCACAGCACTACAATAAACAAACAAGGAAATCACAAATGTGCTTAGAGAATAAACAGTTATTCAAGAATATTACTAGAATAAAGCATAGATTATATCCCTATTTCTCTTCAGGTGACAAGACGTAGGGATGTAAGGATTGCTTTTATCCTAAGTCGGTCAATGAATTTATGTAGATTTGTCATTTCAAACAGAGGGTACAAATCTTTCTTTGTGCAGCAACTCTGTAATTCTACCTTTGTCAACTGAAGACAATAAACTAGAAAGATTAATGTACATTTTGTCTTCAATAGTAAATCCTATTGTCAAACGTGGAGAACTTTTTATTCAAAGAATTGGATCAATAGTTGACTTTGTTTTGAAGCGTTTATTTAAGAAGCTACTTAAAAAGAATGGAGTTCATGCTCTTAACATCCTTAAAGGAATCTCTCAAAGGCAATTATTCTATTTGCCAATCTAGCGGTCACTGCCATGGAGCAACAAAAACCATGAAAGCTAGATGTGGAAATCCCTTTGGGCTCAGGCAGCGCTTTCTCAATGGAAGAAGAACAGTAGGAAATTAAAAAGTGGAAAGCACTTTCAAAAAAAAAAATCTATTTGAGTGCTTTAAACAGCTTGCTTTGAATAGGTGAAGCTTCATCTCCAACCAGGAAGCTTCAAGGTCAGTGAAATGCAAATGACAGATGGGTTCCACGCCTGAAAGGGTGCCACCAACTGCAGGTAGTGTTTGGTGAGCAATATTTAAAAAGTTGACTG
This sequence comes from Tringa tobata, assembly GCA_033628505.1. NCBI lineage: Eukaryota > Metazoa > Chordata > Aves > Charadriiformes > Scolopacidae > Tringa > Tringa tobata. Next base: position 1,855,274 of record JAHREE010000217.1, read on the forward strand.
CCTGACTGTGATTTTAGCCTGTCATCTCTCAGTGTTCAGCGAGTATTCGCTCAGAAGAGCACAGAGTGTCTTCCACTGGAATAGATTCCTGTATTTTTAAAATATGGGAGATTAATAAAGATACTACTTTACTAAGGATGGGCCTGTAACAACACTTGACAAAGTCAATGAGAAGACCCTCAAGGACTTCAGCAGATGCTTATACTCTAATACACTATCTGAAATTTCAACTGTTTCACAGACCTTAAAAAGCCATTTATTTATGAGTAAACTGAGGTTCTTTTATTTTTATATGGATTCTAAGAAGAGGAACCACTACCTAAAACCAGCAAAGCCTCTGCCAAGACTGATCATATCCTAGCATTTTATATCTGCTTCCATCAAAATGATCCAATTCAACAGGACTTTGACTTGACTGAGTCAAGCAAACAATGAATTTAGTGGCTACTTAATATATTGACTGTTCACCTGAGTTATGAAAGCAGAATATTATTTGGTGTTCTGGAGGCATAGCTAAGAAACAGACAAGAAGACCAGGAAGAAATAGCTAAAATTAAAAAAAAAAAAGCAACAAAAAAAAAAGGGAGAAAAAATAGGTATAAAAACAGAAAGGAGAAAGATGGAGAAAGCAAAGCTGTGTTTTCTAAAATTTCATCTTGTGTTGTTTACTTGCCTTCATTTGGCTTCTTTCATCATTTAAATCCCTGTGATCTCACACTTGGCATTTGGGGTTTTAAAAGTGTTTCAAATTGAGATTGCTAAATAAAAAAAATAAAAAAATGCAGCCCTCGCTGCCACCCACCAACACGGCTACAACCTTAAAACTCACTTGCTTTATTCTAATATAATGGCCTGTTTTTCTGCCTGGACTCTTAAAATCCTACTTCTAAGGGCTTAAAGCACTGCTAATATTACACGTAGCTGCTGATAGACATCCTGTGCAGGGTGTTGTGCTTCTAGAAATGCCTCTAATGACCTCATCACAAAAATTAAATGTATATATTAATATTTTCAAATATTCCAATCAGTCAAATCTGAGCACGTTCTGTTTGAATATCAATAGAGGCAGCTCATCGGTGAGAAGTGTCTCCCAAAGAAACCCTGGGTTCTAGCCCCAGCCATTTATATCTGCGCAACAGGCTTTTTACAAAAAAAAAAAAAAAAAAAAAAAAAGATGGATTTTTCTGCCACAGCTGAAGAGGCAAGTTTGCACTCCTTTTTCAATTTCTTTTCAGGTACCTGAAATGCTTTTGATCACAATTTATAAATATGTCAGGCAACGCTGTGAGTAAACCAGCAAGAATATATCGGACGGTTTGAGCTTTAAAATCCTGTCAAAAATCATCGGCTGGCATATGGTATAAAGAACCAGGAATTCTACCAGAGTGCATGTTAAATTTATGGGTGAGTAACATTTAATATATTATGAAATCTTACCTAATTACTACAGTCTTATAAAGATTTAATGACTAGGTATTTCAGCTAGCCAGGATTTGGAATATTTTACTACTGTATCTCAAAGGCAAGAAAAGGTAGAAATTCTCCCTTTTTCAGTCTCAATAAGCAAAATGTTACATTTACCTTTGCATGTCCAAGGGCTAGAATTCAGTCTTTGGCCTGTTCTCCAGCTTCTGTAAACAAAGACGGATATATAGAACTGGTTAGGAGAAGTGTGCTAATATTGCGTATTTTAAAAGAATTATACATCAATAAACAGATGTGGAAGAGGGAGAAAACATCATAAAGACTGGAAAAGAGAAAGCAAATCTGTAGCTTTTTAAGAAAATGTTGATACTCTCAGGCTGCTGTTGGAGGAAGATTATTTTCTTCCCTTTAAATTAAGTCTTTATGAATACATTTGAATAGTAAGTTCTGGGTCTGACCATCACCTACTTCTCCTGTTTGATTAGGGGAAGGTGGTTTCTTCTAAGGAAACACAACCACAGGTGAGGTTGGTGGCTTCCAGAGACAGGAGAAAGAGCAGCTTCCTTTGGTGGTGGGAGTTGTCTACAGTCTGTTTCTGTTCTGTTAACTAAGATCTGCATCTTCTGACCTCATCAGTTGGACTCGGTGGTCCTTATGGGCCCCTTCCAACTTGAGATGTTCTATGGTTCTATAATTCGACCCTATGAAAGGCAGGGATTTCTCATGAGCTGTTTTCTAATTCCCTGAAACAGGGAAATAACCAAAAGTGACAGACATTTGCTATAATTTCCAGGTTAGTTGGTCCAATACAATAGGACATGATGAATGCTGGCAGCTTATCTCTGCTTAAATGTTCTTGGGAAGAATACAGTAAAAAAAGCCCATAGTCTTTGACTTGAGCTCTGTTTTGAGCAATGTAGTGCCAGATGTTGGGAAAGTTTTCAAGGAAATCATCTCTAGATGCTTGTCTAAGCTTAGACATCACTTTACGAAGCAAAAAGAGGGGGCCTTGGTGAGATTTTGGTGAGAAGGGTCTTTGATTTGGTCCAGTCTGGCTGCTCTGACATGGTTTTGGAACCTCTTCTACAGCTCATATTGGAATAAATGATGCTATTTCATTGTAACGTTCCTATCAGGTGTTTTATAATAACATACACACTTCAGGAAAAAAACCCTACATTTAGAAAAAGTTACCTTGAAGGCTTTACAGGATTATAAATTTAGGGAATCAAGAAGTTGCAATGGAGACTATCTGTCACGGTAGTAGTAAGAACTGATGTTAACAAGCAAAATTTAAAGATGAAAGCTCATATATAATAGAGATGTCTGAAACAGATATCTGAACAAATTAACTGAGAGAGAGCTTAACTTAAAATTACTTGTCTGAAGTAATACATTTCACAATTGGAATTTTGATATAATGATAGATATTTGACATTTATAGGTGGAAAAGAAAATGTTTGGTTTTCTACCGCTTTTCAAATGGATGTTGTAATTTTCATTTTAGTTTATTTTGTTTTGCCTTTGACTTGCTGGTCTGCAAACTTTTAGGCAAGTGCTCAGTTTTTTTTCCTGAAATCTGATATTTAGACAACTCATTGTAGCTTTGGGGAAAAAGATGGTTAGAATAGTTATTCTTCTAAACTTAAACTATATGACTTCTAAATTTTTTATTTTTTATTTTTTTATTTTTAAATTCCCTTCTTTCCTTCCATAGAAAAATGGAAATGCTGTTTGGGAATTCAGTTTAGGATATGTATAGCTAGATACTTTCCATACACTCATATCACTTTGGACTTTATTGGGCTAGATAAAGATGAATTAATCATCATAATGGAAGTTTACAGTTGCCTGGGGACCAGTGGTTTTCAGTTGATTGTACTTACTGTTGGTAAACAGAAGACGGTCCTTAGCAATAATGTGGAGAACTTATGCCTGAAAGAGGCTAATTTCTCAAAGTTAAACATGTTCTGAATGACATTCTTTGGAGATAAAAGTGTAAGTAGATATGACTTTATGACTGAAAGATAAATTAAAGAAGACGAAACTTAGTAACTACCCAAATAGCCATTGTAGCATGACTGAGAAAAACAAATTCTAAAAACCTAACTTTGGTGACATACGTATGAGGACACCAGTTAGAAAAGAACCCTGTCTATAATATCACAGTGTAAAAAACAGGAAGGCAAATGTCATTTGAAACTCTGAAGTATAGTGAAAGTGAGACCAAGGATCAATCCTTGGCTTACTTAAGGACAATAGAATATATATTACATTATACTAGGGGAAAAAAAAAGGGAATATCTCCTTATATATATAAATGGCACCATTAAAAGTTTAAGAAAATCAAATTGCTCATAATGAGAGAAAAAAAAAAAGAAAGTGTTCAATATCTATTTCTTTTCTGTTTCTGGAAAGAAGTAGGAGAGTGCACTCGTATTCCATAATGATGGTGAAGTATTTTCCAAGCAATTAGTTTCTAAGAAAAAGCATTAAGCCGTATTTTTACGATTAATATTCGAAAGTAGCTGATTCAGATGAACTGAATTCAGAAGTAGATATATGCTGTATTTATTTTAGAGGAATCTTGGAATACTCTAGAAACTCCTGGAAGCAGTGAATGTAATATTAAAACTTAAAAAATAAAATAAAATAAAATAGAAACCCAAGCAACGTGACCCGTGTTGTAAAAATGAAGCTGATAGAATGGTGAGGTGGGTTTCTATACAAAACAGTTCAAAAGCTTTGAATACAGAGCGTTACTGCCAGAATTCAAGGCAGAAGGTTTTTGGAAGATAAAGTCTTGTCAAACAAATGTGAATTCTTTCTTTGAGAATGTTAAAAGTTTGGCTGATAAAAGTAAGTGCTGTTGTACAGCTGCCTGGATAGCTGTATGCTTAGAAATTAGATACGTAAGCGACACTGTCAAAATTGGGATTGTACCCTTGAAAATAATTACTCTGAAAATTATTAAAAGGTCATCAAATAGATAATTTAGTCACTGTCATCCCCCCCCACACCCTACCATGTGGCATTTAAAGGGGTTTTTCTCTCTTATTTGTTATATGTAGAAATAAGTAGTGGTTAGGAGAACAGAGATTAAATTGTTCATGTGTATAGTAGAGATAAAGCTGATAAAAGATGTTATATCAGCTTCTCATGCCCACACAATAAAATGAAGCTGAAAAGCAGAAAACTTACAGAGAAGAGCCCTAAGTGCTGGGAAACTGGAGAAAATGTCTAATACCAAGCATTTAAAGAGATTAGTTAGCTGGTAAGAGAGGAAAATATCAGATATGAGTGGATTTTTCAGTCTAATAAAGACTTTGCAGTCTTTCTTTCTGAAGATTGCCTCCAGAACTCTTGAAAATGTAAATACAGCCTGTATTTCTCATGAGGACATCGGCTATAACAAACTCCCCAAAACAGCAATAATTCCACTTTCCTTCAGGTACTAAAATAAAATCAGGATTTGTCTTTTAATCAGGTACAGATTATGCTTTAACCAAATATAAGGGCCTGTGATATAACTGGTTCTTTCTGCCCTTGAGTACTCCCATCAATGTGATTTTTAAGGATAGAATTTTAATTGTTTTAAAATAAGTCTGTGTGAGTCAGGTTTGTGGAACAGCATGTTAACTCATGTAATTTAGCACCAAATTTTTGTGTTACACACTTTTCCTCTGCTGATAACACTAGTATTTTCAGCTCCTGCTACCCTTTCACCTTCTAATATTCCCTTAACTAATTGTTAAAGATTTTAGAAGATCCTGAACCTTTCTTACATGTAAAACCGGTCAAAGTTATGTCCATATATTCTAATATTAAATTAAAATAGGTACTAAATATTCTAATATTACATTAGAATAGATACTAAATTATTTTATAGATATGTTAAAGTTTTAAATTGAGAGGTACTTTATTACATTTTGGCATTTTAGAGCCAGGACTTGTATTAGAGGATTATAATTTCCCTTTTAATAATGTGAATGTAAAAGTTACAGTATTAGATCACATCACCATCATAAGATTTATTTTTTTTCTCTCTCGTTTTCCGTCAGCAAGAAATATCATACCATATCATTGCATAGTAAGTTATTTATTCTGCTGATACCTTGCCCTCACTAAGGAACAGCCAAGGATGCCCAATAGCCATGTGTAAAATCACAGTTTGCTTTGCCTCCTTTGTATTTCTTTCTTATTCCCATCAAGATATCTTTGCCCCACATTTCCTGAATTTCAGTTCTTCACACCACCCAACTGATCATCAAACCTGGTCTAATCAGCCTGAGACAATGGGTTTCTACCTAAAGAACCTTCTTGATTGAACTAAATAAGCTTTGACGTCCAGCTCCCACGGCCAGCCTGCAAGGCTGCTGTGGATTTTTGTATTTCATTTTCTAATCCAACACAATCAGTCAATTTCCAAGCCTCAAACATTAATTTTCCGGTTATATTTTCCACGAGTCGTGGCAATCTGAGGTCTCGCTACCAAAAAGAAATCCTCGCCATGTTTAATGTAGTGCCAGACTCACGATGAGCCCTTTCTCGACGGATGTGTTCCGTGTGAAATAGCGCGTCACCCAGGAGAAGGGATTTCTGGTAGTGACCTCGAGAGAGAACAAGCTGGTTTTGCTCAAGAGGAAGGAAGGTGCCTTTTCTCCTTCCCTGAATGTACAAGATTTTGTCATCCGCCGAGTTTCTGCCTGTATTCCTTGCCGGAGGATTTGGCTTCCTCGGGCAAATTCTCCACTAAATAGATTACAAGGCTGACACGCAACATTGTCCCTTTCTTACGGTAACTGTGACAAATATCATTATCCATAGTTACATCTTACTGGTTTTATCCTGTTCTTTTATGTATATTCCTACTTTCCAACGATGAAATTTTAATGCCCTGAATTACATAAGTCAATTAGGCATTTTGTTTAGACACACACACGTATGTAAATGCGGATATATTTATATAAGCGCCTCTGCGTGTTTTCATTTTGTTGCTTTTCAATGTCAACGAACCCTGCTCTGTTCTTTCTAGAAGAGAGTCTTGGGTATAATTTGCCAGAGGACCTAAAGAAAATTAGCAGCCTTAAATCTTGTGTTTGAAACTCCTCAGATGCTTGAAAACAGAATTTAAAAGGTTGAAGTCATGTAAGTATATGGGGGAACCCTGCTCTGCCTGCGTGACGCCTCTCGCTCTCTGTGGTTTTGTTGGATGCCCTCGGACTAAGAATCTTTACGGTGTCTCCTTAAAGAAAAATGTTTCAGTGTGCAGCCTTCAGTTCCAATCCCCTTCTCATTGTGCTCTGCCTTTTTCAAGATGGGGTAACCTGTACTGAAGTTCATGTGTTGGGGAGAGAATAACATCGAAAACATTGAAAGTCTTCTTTTTTTAAATATATATACACATATATGTGTGTGTATATATATATGTAACACATTAATTCGCTAGAGAGATTAGTTCTTTTGTTATTTGGGGGTTTTTTGAGCGCTACAGGATTTTGCAAAGCTTTACATGCTTCTAGCCAGAAATTTAACACTGTTTTTTACAGCTGAGTCACTATAGATAATTATAACCATTATCACCATCCATTGTTTGTGAGCTGCTTAAAATATTGCTCCTAATATCTACTAGTTCGTCCTTTAACATTGAATTTCATTTGTTTTCTTCTCTCACCTGCCATCTTTGCATTAGAGCTCGTACAATTCTTTGTCCTCTGCAAATTTCAGCTTCTGCTTGACCCTTTATAGGAATAAATATATGGTAAACAAAGTATTAATTAACATGCTAACCACTAAAGATAATGAAAACCCATGATTTAATTTGTCTTTTTATCTTTTCTGTCTCTTTCCAGTTAACCAAGGCTTAATCCACGATAAAATTTTTTCTTGTCTCATGAGCAGTACCAGGTTTTACTGTCAAGAACTTTTGAAAATAAAAAATATAACTGTATCTTTATATAATTTTGTATTTTTTATTATATAATAAGACAGTGTATATTTTCATTCTCCTTAGTAGAAGAAATTCCTGTTGCACTCGCACTGTACAAATTAAGGAGAAATTCATAACCATTTTTTAATATTTTTGTATATCCCACACTTTTACAGCAATCATTTCTGACTGCTAGTCTCCATGATTTTGGAGTCGTAGCCGGCATAGGATAAGTATATTTGCTACCCTGCAGCCTTTTTCATTTTCTGTTAACTACTGCATTAGAGCTCACAGTTCAAATGACTTGGAGGCTCCAGCAGAACCCGGGAATAACTGTATCTAGGCCTAATGAAGTACAGCTTTTCAATTTATCTGTTTGTTCCAGTATTTTCTTACCACTAATGTTCAGAAACTCTGAACAGGACATATTCCATCCTCTGGAGAAAAGTTAAAAAAAAAAAAAAACCAAAGCATTTACCTGCTTTTTGTAATGTTATTGTCTTTGTAATGTTATTTGTAATGTATGCCCAGCCATACCACCAGTTCATTCCTAACTTTCCCTCCTCCTTTATTTACACTTTCAAGAATTGTTTATGTCTTTGGTTACTTACTTTTCATGCTCTGCTTTGGAGTCCCCCTAATTTACATCTTACAATTTTAACCTGCCAGAAATTATGCTCCCTTCTAGGGAAGAAGGATTGAATAATACAAAAGAAAGATTGTACCTGTCACTGACAAAGGAAATAGTATATTTATGCCTTATAGCATATGGATCTGTATATTTATTCATTGATTTATAGCACTAAAATAGTCTTACTAAAAATTCAATAATTTTCTAAACTTACTTCAGATTAAGTGTGGGGATGGAGGATCTGGCTGGGGAACATCCTTCTTAATATGACTTTTCCAGGAGACATCAGAGGAATTCTTGCTTCAAATTCCACCCACTTTGTTAAGTCAGCTTCACTTTGGGATTTTTCTGCAGGGGGAAGCGCAAAAGTGTGGTAAATTCATCTTTACTTGCGCTAAGAACGTAATATAATCCATATAGTATCATTACACTAAAATTCGTAAGGTACCTTAAGAGCTTGTGTGCAAATCTAATCCTTCCACAATGGCCCATGGATCATATGGACTGACATTTTAAAGCTTTTTTGGAAGACTTCAAAGAGACAAAAATGAAAAATGTCTGCTAGTTACATTAAAAACCTTGCGAGATATTTGCTGTTACAACAGCAAATTGAATTTAAGATGAGTCTCCTATTTGTGAGGAAAAACACCTGTAAATCAGTAATATCATGACTTTTCCTCATTTGTGGGATAGACATAATTTCTGTTTCATCTTTGTATTCCTCTTTACATTTCAATGGACATAGGTCTTTCCCGTTGAGCTGTTCTCCATCTGTAGGGCAGTGCTCAATGTGCAGGAAAATAGGGACTAAAGAACATTTTAATCAGGTTCAGAGGAAAGTGGAAATTCTGCTAATGACCAAGTTAGTTCTAGAAAATATCAACATAATTTTATTCATACTTAAGGATTACGCCTTGCAGTCCTTAAGAAATATATAGTAATACATATATGATGTATTCTTCAGAATCAAGGAACATAATACACAGAATATAATATATTAAATTGAATTAAGGAATTGCTTAAAATATATATCTTTTCAGATGAAGGCAAGCATTCTATAGGCACAGAAAAGTGCAAGAAGATGACAGTATATATGGTTATTATTTGTGCATAAATTAATTGTATGGCATTTTGCAATTCATAGCTTGTTTATAGAATTACATTTTCTAGGTACAGACTAGCAGTTTTCTGCAGGAATGATTGTATTCCTATAGTAAGATCTTTCTACGAATGAGAATGATTTAAGGTTTTCTATGTTTATACTTCTATATATGTAGAAATATATATGTATATTTATATTTCTGATTATTTATATTTTCTTTTTCTTCTCGCAAAGATCTTTGACTGAAATCCAAGCAGAAAATTCATCTAAAATGTACCCAAGCTTTTGACTGGATCCAGTGCCATAATATTGCTCTTAAAAACAATCCTATAGGATAAAAGTGTATTAATATGCAATTAAATACTTCAAGTCTCCACATCCAATTTAGCTTTCCCAGTGTCACTACAAAACCCACCAGGCAAATATGTCATATTTAAGTCACAGCAGTGTCACGTCTACATCATTGACAACATTGTTAAGCTTTTCCCCTCTTATTGTTCATACAAGCTGTTGGGATCAACCAGTTGGAAGCCTGGCTGTACTGGTGCTCATGGTGATTTGTGTCGTCCTGCAGAAGCAGGCTCTGTGCTAATACCTATATACAGTGTCCCTGCCAACGGCAGGGGGGTTGTAACTTGATGATCTTTAAGGTCCCTTCCAACTCTAACCATTCTTTGATTCTGTGATAAAGAAATCATGGGAGTAACAGAAATAAAAGAGCTGGTTCAGATTCAGGAGTATTTACAAGGGCTGTGATTGTTCTACACCTGGTACTCTTATCCGATGAGGAATTTATGTATAACCTCTGAGAGATCTCGTTTCACGTGTCTGTCCCAGTTGCTCCACACTGTTCCGTGCGACTGCTTTGCATCCGCGGAGCACAAAGCATCTGGGAAACATCTTTAATACCATCAGTACTTCGGCAGTGTGGCTTCCAAGTTCCTCACTCGGGTATTGGTAACGCTGTAGCTACATAAGAAACCCCTTGCTGTTTGGCATGATGTTGATTATTTCATTTCAGTAAGTTAATTGCTTTTATCCCCTTCTGTCCTTGCCACCTTTCCACCGTGTTGAAGTCTCTGAAAAAAAGTCTGTCACGAGCAAAAGGAACAAAAAATTGAAATTGAAAAAGCCGAGATGTACTCAGAGACAACGGGAGTATTGCGGTGCCGAGCAGTGTATGGCACATTGTTAAGCCAATTCTTAAGTATATTAAAAAACAAATATTAAAAAAAATATGTACTATTGCAGGTGATCATGCAGAGTATAATGAAACAATCTTGCTTACACGATTTTTCTTTTTCAAATCATTACATGTATATGCATTTTCAAGCTACTGCATTCATGAGTTACAGGTTGTTGTCCTACACACTGATCCTCCAACTAACTGCTTTTCAGCACATTTCATCTGCTTTTTTTTTAACTTTGTTCTTCATTTTGTTTTTTGAAGATGGTAATAAGGAAGCGTGAGCCCTTTCAAAACCTGTCACATGTTGATTGAAGCTGTCTATTTTCCAATTCAAAAGACATTTTTGACATCTCCAAGATACCAAAAATAAGAGGTTCGTATTAAATCTATATATTGATACCCAGCTCTGTGTCTCTTGTAAAGAAGAGACAGAGCTGTCACCAGCTGACCGAGTGCGCTAAAGAAATGAGAATTTGAGGGAAGAGCTACTTCAAGCTTAACCCAGACCAGAGAAGTTATGTGAGTAGAAAAGCGATGCAATTTAATAAATTGGCAGAGACCATTATTGTTTCTCGTACCAAGGTTATTTGTGTTCTGACTTTCAAAGTGTTGCATGTTGCCTCCAAGACCTGGTGTCTGCCTCCCAGGAATTTTCCTGCGTCTGTCCAAGGCTGAGATAGATTGCAGAAATTAGATAATTTATCTTTATGTCAAAACAAGTGTATATATTTTACATATTACATTTTCCATTTTAAAAGCTGCTAAAGGGCAAAGTCACATAAAAATCAAAATCAATAGATAAAGTGCTATTGACTAAAACCTTTTTAATTTACTTTTAAATAAGTTTTTAGACCCATTTTTGCAGCAATAATTTGCAGAAAATAATGCATTTTCAAAATGTATCAAAGAACATTTTATAATTTAGAAACCATTGTTAAGATTTCTGGGAAAGACTTTTTTTTTCCCTCCACTGGAATTGATATTCTTCAGAGTATTCCTTTCTTCTTTCACAGAACACGGAACAGTACACAATGTTTCACGTATTAAGAAAAAAAATACTAAGTTAAAACCAGTACTTGCAGGTGTTAAGACACCTTCATCTTCCTCCTCTGTTTTTTACTCCTCCTCCTAGATGGAGCTCCTCCTCTAGGTGGAGCTACAGATCTGCATGTGACTTCTTTAAGAAGAGGATAATTCTTTATTGACAATTTTCCTACTTTCTCATTACTGTTTTCAGTAAGCCATTGTTTTGTTTTAATGAATAGAATAAAAGCTTCTTTTGAATAGTTTGATTGCAACAGAAACAATGAAAGGGAGACATTATGATGGTTCAAATGTTGGAGCACCTACTGAAAGTGAAGAAGAATATTGCAGAGGTTATCTAGTGACTTTTGAAATAGAAAACAATATACAACTGTGCTTACATTTGAAGGATTATCAAGATGCAGTACTATATACACATCTATTTTAGAAGCAGCTAATTTTTGAGGTAAATATTTGTAGACCCCCTGTTCAGTTTAGATCTCTACATCACAATGTGAAGGATCATATTTCTGTAATTGCTTGTCTGCTTTCTGATGCCATCACTTTGCAGATTCTAAGAAAGACTTTATTAGATTCTATGTTTCTGTTTTAATAGGATTGGCTTTTTAATGCTTTCTTTTTTAATGTGTGTGGGGTGGTTGTTTCTTTTTGGTTGTTTGGGTTTCTTTTTTGTCCCTGCAATTCTTCCTTCCTTACTGGAAAACATCAGAATCGGAATCAGAAGGATTTTTTTCTCTGAACATCCCCAGGCAGCGGTAGAACATTCTCAGACACTGCCTATTGAACTGGAGTTTTCTTTACCCACACCTCCCTTCTTTCCTTACAAAAAGAGAGCTTCACAGAAATTTACAGGCAGCTGTTAATTTAAATGAAATTTCAAAAATCTTCAGAGATACTGGCTGTGGCCAGGAGTCCTCCAGAAAGAAATACGTATTGAGTGTTCCAGTGTAATGAAACTGCCTTCAATAGCCTTAAAAAGGACAAGAAAAGTTACCTTTAGGACAGAATGAGTTCTTCCCTGTTTCCTTATTTTCTTTTTTCATCTGTTTCTTCCTTCAGTGAAGTGTTGCCTCTTGACTGCAAGAATAATAACAAAAAAGAGAATATTTTAGCAAAATAAAACATTTCCTCCCAACCCAAAATATATTTCCAGAGAGCAAAATTTTAAAGAAAAGGTGTAAAGGTAGAGAAAAGAAAATCTGTTTGAATCTAGTGGTTCCACCAGCTGTGTGTCTGAGTTTAAAGGGAAGAATTATGAAGTTTCTCATGTTGATTTTAGTTTCTGTTTATGAAACTGTATCATAGTAAGGAATTTCCTCTCCCTTGCATTTTCTCTTGTGCTTCCAAGTAGTAATATATTCAGACATACTAGAAAAAACATTAGGGTTTGCTTCTGAAAAGATGATGGAATAACTTGATTATAGAAGAATTGAAAAATGAAAGCTGTTTCCAAAGGTTTGTCTAAAACATCTCCTTAGATATCTTTATTTAGTTATTTATTTATTTATTTTTGGTAAATATTTTACAATCTTTTCTTGTCTGTGTGATGCTCTGTGGTACAGAAAAAAAAAAAAAAAAAGATTATACTTCCTCTGAAGATGGTTTTTACTTTAAAAACACCACTTTCAACTTATGAAAGTAATTTTTCCCAAAGTGTAGCTTCAGGTTCAGAAAGCATTTTCTCCATACTTTTGAAGTCAGAATAGTATCTCATTTTCTAAACAAGAAATATATAAATATGTATTATTGTAAAACAATTTAAAATAATATCCTATTTTTATAAATAACACCACAACCCATGCACACTCAAATTGGTGCTCTTCTGTAAGGTCTGTCATAAATCTGATCAGACAAGAATTGTTCACCAGTCTTAAACAGAATAGAGCTAATGAAGTGCAAAATGCCTTTCCTAAAAAAAAAAAAAGTATCATAAATTGTAACTTAAATAATTTGTTTCTCTTCATTGTGTAATTTAAGAAATAAAATGCTTTGTAGGAAGAAGCTTCTTTATAAATTGTTTTTTCATCAGTTGACCTATTGAAATACACTTATTTAGTTGGTCAGCAGAAGTCAATACAAGCTAAAGAATGCAACAATTACCTTTTATTCAAAGTATTGCAAAAATATGTTTAACACTGCCATGAAATTGGGAACTAAGAATTCTGTTTCTGGATTTTCTATTGATTTCCTGCATGTTTTCGCATGAATAATGCAGTAAGTGCAGCCCTGCTCCTTCTTTGCTCCTCACGTGGTTATATTGAGTGTTTGTGAAATGAAAGCCGTAGTCTCTCTAACTTTGGAAAGCTGTAAAAGATATAAATTCTGTCACCTGTTGTATTTCATTTTATGCAGTGTTTTGCAAATTGTCAAGTGCTGTAAAACAGTGCTCAAAGGCATCACGATGACTCTTAAGAAGTATCTAGTGAGCAGGGGATCTGAAATTCTGAACAAACAGGCATTGATGAGATATACAATACTAAATGTAGCAATATTAATGTTCAACATATCTATGTCTTTGTGTTCAGGAGTTTTCAGGTGCCCGATATTTCTCATATAAAGAAATATTGTTTTCCTAAGTGGCTTAGCTCCACTGCAAATAATGGGTCAAATTATAGTTAAAAGTACTGCCACACAAACTTTGATTTCTTGCAAGAAAAATTTCAGCTTTCAGTCAGTCAGTTCCTAAGTTGGTGTGACAACTCATACAATAAAAGAGAACTTATTTAAAATTAAAAAAAAAGAAGAGCCATTAGGCATGGATATTGTTCCATCTCTCAGAAAAGAGTTAGGAAATAAACTCGGATAAAAATTCTTTCTCATAAGGTGTCAGTGGTCTCATCTTAGAAAACAATGACTTTATTCATTTGGACTGTGGAAGTTTTCTCACAGGCCTCAGAAGAAAGTGTGTGGATTTTCACTGAGTTAATCCAGGGGACATGAAATCTTTAATCATTTAAAAGATTATAATGTTCCTTCTTGCTTTCTAGCCACTAATACCAGGAGACGGGGGAGGTAGTTATGGCTTAGCTGATGGACATATGGTGTAGCAAAGCTCATTAGCTCTGTTGTCCTTAGCAGAAAGCTTTATTACTTAGGAGTTCATCCTGGGAGAGAGAAAAGCTGTGAGAAAATTACTGAACGCTGTGTTGCATTTCTGTTTGACTTGGAGCTCCTTTCACATATGACTGGGCATCTGGCTGATAGTCACTCGGAGCCTTTGGGCTATCCCAGCAGTTCCCAAAAAACAACCCCTGCCACCCAGTCTGTAAGTCACATCCATGTCACAGGAGAGATACCTGAGCAGAAGAAAGCACTTGCAGGAGCAGAACACAGTCCAGAGTGTATGTGCAGCTCATTTCCTCTAGAAGAACTGCTGGACTTTTCTCCAGGCTGGCTGAAAGGCCAGCAATATCTTCTCTTGCTCCCGTCACCCCTGTGATGGCAGAACAATTTATTCAAGTTCATTTGAGGAAAAGAAAGAGGCCATTGCGATACAAAATATCATTACGAAACTTCAGAAAGACATCAAAGGCTAATTAGATTTAGCTGGAATATCCTGAATCTGCTGCTCCGTAAACTGCCTTCTTGTGCTCAGATTTGCATAGTGTATTCTCATTATATTCCAAAGGATATTGCAGCTTGAGTTGACTATCTTGGAAGAAAGCACCAATGTCTAATCAGAACTCTGACAGTTGGTCCATATTGTCTAATCATTATGATAACCAAGTTTTGGGGATCAGGACATCAGTTTCAATATTTGTTGTTATTTAAGGATTCTACTGTTAGAAGCATGTAGTCATTCAATTTTTCAGATGTGCTAGAGGCACCCATGTAGAGAGAATAAGTTGTCTATGACTCATGAACACGTTGAAGTGTTCTGAGAACAAGTGCCCAGTGCATGTTTGGGGACTGATCTTCTCATGGCTTCATGGTCAGGATGCTAATATTTCAAATTACGAGTTAAAATTGGCAACCTGGAAGCAGTTTCATGACGTGTCTGTACCGAAATGATGTCTAAGTAGAAAAACATTCCATAGCCTTAAGAAAATTTTAGTAAGTGCAAAAGTGTGCTTGGTTGGGTTTGGTGCTTCCATTGTCTTCTAAGTTCACAGAAAAAGTAAGGGGATACTATGCACGAGGAAAGTCATCAATAGTAAATTGAATGTTATTGACTGAGTGAGCTACCAACTCCCAGTCATCAGCAAAAAGCAGCTCACTAATGAAGAAATCAGCCACACGTGTCTGCAGACTGAACAACTTGCATCAGTAAGGAACTGAATAAATATAGCTCTGCCAATGGCACAAAGTGCTTCCATCTGCACAACAGAGAGAAGATGGAAAGGAGCATGGAAACCGTTTATGATATTAAAGAGATCTTGCCATTTCCCACCTCTCTAGCCAGCATCTTATTCCAGAAGACTTAAATATGTCAGAAATAAAAGTTGCAGGGCACTCACAGGTCCGCAAAACCTTCAAGAGTCCCTCAAATTTACATCGTCAAAACCTTTACTTAGGTCAATGGTCAGGAAGCAAAGACTGCAATTTGACTTGATACTATTTGTAAAGGGTCATGCGTGTGCTGTTACTTCCTTAATAACTCCACAGTGAAGTTTTGGGAAGACAGATTAGACAAACCAGGCACTGAGTTGCTCCATTTAGGAATGCTAGGATTTTCCTAGCACCAGAGGAGAGAAATGCCAGAATAATTATCACAGTTTGCATCACGATTATTTGTAATAGATATTGTTGGTAGCTTTGAATGGCTGTGAAATTGACTCTTGCTTTCAGATAATGTGAAAAGACCACATGGTGTTGGTGTTGCTTTTTTAAATGCAATTTGCCATCAGGTCTTTTCCGTACAAAGGCGGTGTGTATTGTACGTCGCTGAGTGTCCTGGTTCAATGTCAAGGCTCTGTAAAAGAACAAACATTCTGGACTGAAAAATTAAACAACTCATCTATGCATTTTGAACACAGGAGACGACACATTTCAGGCTGTGGCAAATTTCTGTCACTCCCAGGATGTTTTTCTCTATTGCTCAAGTGTTGTATTGAGTTTATGGAGTTTACACACTATAATGGGTGGAGAGGTGTGTGCGCTGTCGCTCTTGTGCCTGTGCAAGGGGTATATAATTCTGGTACAGAGACTGCGTTGAACAGGCTGATAATGACAAGTACAGGCTGAGTTTTGAGCTTCTTTTCTCTAGTAGATAATATTGATTTCTCTAGATTCAATGCCATTCCAGAGTTGTTTCAGGAGTGATGTTATTTTTATGTTAATTTAAAATGTCTTTATGCCATTTTGTGACTACGTTCTAGGTTAGTGGACACCCACTTCCATCATGTCCAATACTGTCTTGGGCATCTGTCCCGTACATAATTTGTGCTACTATCAAATCTTATTACCTGCAGCTGCTGGTTTTCTGTTTGTGTTTCCAGCTGGCAATCCAAAATTCATGGCAAGGCTTGAAGACAGAGGTAAAGTTCCTGAAAAATGACAAGAGCTCAGGATAAGTTAGAGGAATTGGAGGGGAAAATAACAGCAAGCAGTTTTCCTGGTTTCAGCTGGGAAAGAGTTAATTTTCCTTCTAGTGATTGCTGTGGAAGGAATGTCAATAATACCTATTGGTTTTAGTTGTTGCTAAGTGATGTTTACACTATTCAGGGGCTTTTTTCAGCTTCCCATAGAAGCACAGATAGGATGGAATGGCTGACGGAATATTCTGTACCATAGACATCAAGCTCAGTATATAGATGGGGGTTGGCTGTGGGGGCTGGAATCTGCAATCACTGCTCGGGACGGTGCCATGTTATTATTATTGTTATTATTATTGCTATTTTTCCTTTTTCTGGTATTGTTTCTATTAAAGTGTATTTATCTCAACCCATGTGGATTTTTTTTCCTCCCTTTTCCCTCCTTTTTTTCCCCTCTTCTTCCCACCCTTCTGGGGAAGAAAACGGGGTGTGTGTGGGTGAGCAAGCGGCTGCGTGGTTCTAGTCTGGGTTTCTTACTACAATTACAAAAATCAGAGGATATCTTGCACAACTTAAATATAAATAAAAATACATCATCTTCCACATATGTTGAATGAAATATGAACCAATTCAAAACTAAGTGATTAGTTCTGATTTTCTTAAAGTTCCTCAGCCTCTGCTGCTTACTCATTATATTTTCTCTCATTTCAATTCTCCTGTCTTCGTTCTTTTAGATTTTTTCCACAATCCAAACATCTTCACTGAGAATCAATCTCCCTCGCTTCTCCCCTCTCCTTTTCCCTCTCTCCTTTTGCCTTCCTCCTTCTCCTCCTTCTCCTCCTTCTCCTCCTTCTCCTCCTTCTCCTCCTTCTCCTTCTCCTTCTCCTTCTCCTTCTCCTTCTCCTTCTCCTTCTCCTTCTCCTTCTCCTTCTCCTTCTCCTTCTCCTTCTCCTTCTCNAAAAAAATCATCCAAAGAAATAGCAAACAACATCCTTTGATTAAATTCAGAGTATACACTTGTTACGACAAGCTGTTCTCGTTATCAGGAGAGATAAGGTCCATGTCCAGCTCCTGTACAGCTAACAAGTGGGATTACACTTCTGCACCACAGCCAAAATGGGTGACATAATACACAAACAGGACATAGCATGACATTAATTTTAATTCTTTTCATATTCATATGTGTTTAAATGACTGATAAATGATGACACAAGTCAATGGTTCTCAAATTGTGTTCTGTGGTCCATAGAAAATCTCTTTATCACATGTTGTCCCCCTGCCCTCTTCCAATCCTAAGATGAAGAAAGCTGAAATACACTTCTCTAATAATACTTTACCAGATAGTCAGCCCTTATATTTATTGTATATTTGTTATATTTTCCATGGCATGTGTTGTTTGTAATGGGAAGAAAGGGAAGTATCAGACTGCATTTTGTTACGAAAAAGTGTTTTGAGGAAGCATGTAAACTTTCTAAGGAGGATCATTGTCACCACAGCAGCCACGGGAGCTGGACTTTTTGCCTTCAAACTCTCTGACTGTCATAAAAAATTGCAGCTCCTGGCTCTGCCGGGTGAGGCACGTGCCACCTCCTGTGTCTCCTGCTGCTGTCGCTTAGGAAGAACAGTTATTTTGGAGCTCTGCAGGGGTACCATTTTTCCTTCTCTTTGAATGGGGAGAATTGTCTTCTCTCACCACTTTGGGTTGGCAGAACACAAAAGACGTCTCTGTCCTCTTTGCTTCTTTCCTCTCCCCTCTCATTGGGAGAGCAGAGGCGGTGACAGTGCCATGATGAAGTGTTTCGCCGTGCCAGCAGCAATTAGCTGCTCAAACAGTTGCTTCTGTTCCCCAGAGAAAAGCTTCTAAAACAGATAAAAGCATCCTGTAGGCTGGACTTGATCCATGGACTACCTGTAGAACTTGCAGAACTCATTAGCATCTCCTCTATGGCTTATACTCTGCTAGATGTGAAGGTATATCTAATTTAATTTTAAATTTTATATTCCTTTAATGAGACAGAGTGTGTTTCATAAGGACATTACTTGCAATACATATAGCAGTTTTGTCAGGGCAAAATGATGTGTGTCTTGGACATAAAGTGCTTCCTACAGGGCTTAGTGGCATAAATATCTCTACTGCTAGAGAAAGCTGTAAGAAAGTCCACCAGTAAAAATCGAAGAATATGCTAAATAAGATCTTAAACAAGGCCGTATTAATAAAATAGTAACGTTTGATGACTGAATTTACAAACTGCAAAGAAAGCAAGAACACCATGCTTATGTAAAGATTCTACTTATGCGTGATTTATTATTTCTGAAGACTGAAAGGCCAAATCCCAAGGACTTCAGTGGAAGCTACGTGCAGGATTCTGGCAGAATTACAGTTCAGGATAGTAATTAACTACCTTCTAAGCTCTTATAAGAGATATTAGAGGGTTAAACACTCAGCTTGTAGCTGTAGCATTTAAACTCAAGCTTGGGAAATTTAAATTCAATAAACATCCTAGCTAAGTTCTTTTCAGAAAACAAGTCTCATGCATTTTTATGTGCTTCTGTATTATTTAATATGCTACACCTTACTTAGACTTAGTCAGAGTTCTGAAAGAAAATAAAAAATACAACTGGGATAGCTTTTAGATGTACTCTGCCAAATATTATTTTGCCCAGGTTGTGTGTAGGGTGCTATCATTAGTGTTCTCTGCTAGAAATTTTGTTGTTGTTTGTATTTTTTTGTTTTTGTGCCCTTTGTTATGACCTTGGGCCTCGATCAGCTCATTAAAAATTAAATTGCTTATTATAACCTGGCTTCGTTTTCCACTTTGATCAGAGAGCACAATAGGTTCCTTAAGTGGATTTGCCCATAAAATACTCTGGTAATGAGAATAGAAAAGGCAAGTTTAATAACTTTAATATGAAAACAAAAGCTACAGAAATACCACCCAGAGGATAATAACAAACATTTTAACTAAAAAAAAGATAAAACTCCTTGCAATATGAAAATTCTGTTTCCTAGCTTATTAAACGAACATCTTTAAGAATTTGAAATCTGTATAATTTCCACCTCTTCCATGGCTAGTGCTCCTCTCCCATCAGTGTGCAAATATTACAGCATTATTTAATTTGTACCACAATAATTTGAATTCAAAGGAAGAGATAACACTGTTTAAAATCATAGAGAGATTCTGCTGAATGCTGTTAATTACTCATTTCTAAACTATTGCTCAGTTTTACTATGTTCACTTCTTACTTGCTATCCAGGAACTATCTCATAGGCATTTGTTCACACAAAGATGAAGGAACGGGTGGTGGTACAGACATAACATAAAAATATCTGTAATGTGAAAGCACAAACCCCCTTAGTCTCGTCTCCTGATTCTGACAGGGTCTGGGAGAAAGCATTAGAGCAGGAAAAAAATATATTGATACTTGCCCAGGACATTAACTGAGCCTTCTGTGACCTTTGGTGCCTTTCTCTTGCCTATATAACCAAATGATCAGAATATAACCAATGACCAGAATATTCCCACGTAAACACGAACACTTGATTTCTAATTATTCCCATATCATTAGTTCCCTTTTCAAAGGTTTCACTCGCTCTGCAAGGAAACCAAATACTAGCAATTTAAGTGACCAGTCGCAAACCGTGAATGATGAATAGTTTAACTTAGCCAATCACGGGTAAGTCTTGGATTGCAAGTCACAGAATCATAGAATGGTTTGGGTTGGAAGGGACCTTAAAGATCATCTAACTCCAACCCCCCTGCCCTGGACAGGGACACCAACCCAGACCAGGTTGCTCAAAGCCCCATCCAGCGTGGCCTTGAACCCCTTCAGGGACGGGGCAGCCGCAGCTTCTCTGGGCAACCTGGGCCAGGGTCTCACCACCCTCACAGGAAAGAATTTCTTTCAAGTATCTAATCTAAATGTTTCTGTGTGGTGAAAACTCACTGAAAATGTTTGTGGTAAGAGGTGGAAAATAATTCATAACGGAGGGAATTGATCAACAATGGCTATCACAGCCAGGAACCAGTCTGTCAAATATAGCTTCCACTTGGCAGTTCTTAATGAATAAGGATCCAAAACAAATCACAGAGAATAACTTCCAGGAGAAACATGAAATAAAGAAAATAAAGAGAATATAAAGAGGTGTCAAGGCTTGTCTGCCCCAAGAAGGAGGTTTTGAAATGAGATAGAGAAAGTGAATGGTGACTTGTCAAATCCAACTGAAATCCCTGAGCATACCCACGTGTGGTAAAGGTCTGGGAAGGGACATTTTTTTGCTGCATTTGTTTTTCAGTCAAGAAGGGAGTATGATTTTTCCTCCTTTATCGCATTTGCATAGCCACCATTCTTTTTTTGGTAAGAATATAGTATGCAAGAATTGAAGATGCAAATGGAAAGACTGAGTATACAATATTCTTCAAGAAATTTATTCCTTTATAATATTTTCAGATTTTTAGCGAATGTTATAGGTGAGAATTTGCTTACTGTCAGTCAAATCTTTTGTTTTTAGAACTTTACAAGAAAAGGGCAAGACAGAAGCAAAATATTTCACTCATCTATTTGTCCTATTTGTAAATTTCCTTACGAGTGTCTGGAAAATTATTGAAAAATTATTTTTTTCTTTAAAGTATACTGTATTATAACAGGTCTTTTAATGATAGACTGTATAATAAAGAGTCTTTTTATAAAAAACAAATTAATACCCTTAAGTTTAACAAATTATTTAAGTTTTAAAACAAAGCTGCCTTGTGGATGGAGTGCATTAATAGTCAGCAGCCAGCTGATAATATAGAACATTTAGAGAGCTCTGAGTTTGTCTCTGGTTATTAATACTTGACTGAATTATTCAGTTTTTGCAATCTACTATTCATATATATATATAATTTTAAATGAAGACATTTTCCTTGAAAAATCACAATGGCTAAATCAATCTCTGATTTCTGTAAATAGTCTGAATGTATTTCCCCACACGATGTGTACACTGGGTGTAGAATAATTTTTATAATAAATCTATTAGAATCTTTCATGGGTACAAATACAGAGAAGGGCAAGATTTTTTATATGTTCATATTATTTATGGTCACAATTTGTTTTATGAGTGATTTCCTATATGATGGTGATTATGAACCCACTAGTATTTTTCAGTTGTAGCTGAATGTTGTATTAAATCATTTCTATTCAGAACAATATCCTGATATAGGTCAATGATTTGAAATAAGCTTTGATTCATCATTAAAAAATACACCGTTTGCATATATATTTTATCTAATGTAATGCTTTTGACTGCTTTCTGTATTCATTGTGAGGGGATCACTCATTAGGGAAAAATTATTCTGTTCTCAAATTCTCCAACCACTGCCATTCAAAAGCATTTAAATGAGTTTTAAAATTAGGGAAGAATGTCAGCGACTTAAGGATAAGAAGAAATAATAAGCAAAAACCTGTTACAACCCAGAGGATTCAAAATGAAGATGTATATGAATATATAATAAAATTGATATACCTATATACATATGCATGTATATATTTGCACATGCAAAGCTATATATATTTACATATATAGGTATGCTTGTAGAGACACAGTAGAGACATGCTTTAAATATATATCCAAATGAATAAAGGACACATATATATTTTCATTATTAAAAAAATGGGGGGTAATACTAAAGAATAAGTATTTTATCTGTGTATCTAGAAGAATGCTTTCCTTCCTTGTCATTTGGAATATCTAGAACTGCCTTTATGGTTTGTTCTATACATTCAATATCCGCTAATCAGTGTGCTGCTTCATGATTGCACTAGCTTTTGTTCTTATCTTTTGGTTTTTGTAAATTAGGCTGAAGAGTTTTGATACATTCCAAAACATTACCAGTATCCGGCAATACTTGGATTGATTGTTTCTCACACAGAATTACAGCACTCGGGTGAACTTCCAGTAAACATACGACACTTCGTAATGTCTCTATTTCAGCTGACACTAAGGTATGTGCTCACATAGAAGCATGTGTTCTGTCCCTCCCAAATCAAAGCACTGTAACTTAACATGTAGTATCTGAAAAGTTACTCTTGCTCAGGTATTTGCACTTTTTCCTTATTTTCAGTTACGTACGGGTCACACCTTTACATTCAATTTAGCAGGTAAAAATTGTGAGAGATAGAGAACAAGTTAGAGTTTACAAGCAGTTAATTCCTAGTTAGTGCCTGGTGTGGTTTAATAGGAATCTGATCTGAGTTTAGAGAAGTCACGTCACCTTCATTACACCTTTTGTAAACCAAGCAGCTGTTTCGCCTCCCTCCTCACCCCTCATCTTAGACAAGATTGAAATCGGTTTATTTCTTTTCATGCCAGAATAGGATAAAAAAAAAATATCTAAGATTCTGTTCTGATAAAAAAACAAACAAACAAACAAACCCCTAAAAAACCACCCCCAAACCCAACCTGTACTCTTTTGGTGTAAGGTTTGTTCTCCATTATTTTTGAGCTAAGCCTTTGACCATTCTTTCTGCAGGTAGACCACGTTGACTCCACAGAGGGAACATACATTTCTAGTGTATCAGGTCGTTTTGAAAAGACCAGTGGTTTGAAGTAATGTCAGGAAAGGATTTGAGTCTATTGAGTCAAATCAGCTGGTGATTACTTTTCTTCTGGTGGAGACTACCCTGTTGTGATGGAATATGTCCCTGCGATGCCATTCTGATTATTGACATGCTGAGGAACTGGTGGCTTGTTAAAGGGCAGGTAGCTGAAGGACTGATAAGTTTTTGCTCTTTCTCTTCCTCTATCTACCATCCTTATAATCACCATTAAGCATCAAGAGTCTATAGATGGAAGTGCCTTTATTACAGGCACAACAATAGTTGCTTTCAGCTATTTTAACACCTGAAACGGGGGTTCACAGTCGTCTGACTTTGCTATGATTGTTATCCAGTGTTGTGCCTTTCAACATTATTTCCCCTGCTCCTTTTTCCCTATTTTGACACTTTTATTCTAAATCTCCAGTGAGGCTGTGTGACTTTCTGCCATTTCCTGTTGCTGTACCAAAACCATAAACATGGCTGTGGCTTTTAGCTTTCCCCATTATCCTCAAAATCACACAACAGAATTTAATGGGCCTTTTCTGTTTTTTTTTTGCCATTTCCTTTATGTGCTGGTTTTAAGCTTATCTGTAATCGCCGTCTACACATTGTGGCCAAATATACCCAGAAAGATGCTAAATGTTTAAAAGACTACCCTCATCATTCAGCAGAATCAAAATGCCCGTTGGCAGAAAATAATAGATTGTATGCAATTTGTATGTGATATTGTATTGGATGGATTAGAATTTCCACAAGAGCCTTTTTACATGACACAAAAACCCCACTGATAGCTAAACTGCTGGAGAGCAGTTTTTCTTTCTTTTTTTTTTTTTTAAATAAGAGAAATATTGGCTTTGTTACCTTTTCAAGGACAAAAATTTTTTGAGTGACCTCTAACGAAAAAAATCATTAGGAGAGGTTTCAGGCTCCTGGAAGAAATTTCTCTTAGTCTGGGAAGAAAATATCATTTGGAGTCAGAAGCAGAACAGGGGTTCTTTTACAGTGCAATTACTTAATCAGGCCTTCTGAAGATCAGCCTGAAATGCTGCATAACTGAATGGACCTCGTTCTTCCTTACAAAAACACAGCTCCATTCATTCAATATATATAAAATAAAGTATATCACTTTGGCTATAATGCAGTACCCTGCAGTGTCTCATTTCATTCAGTAAGAATTTTAATATAATCAAAAGATATACATTGTAATTTACATCTGAAAACACATCATCGCCAAAGAACATACTTTTGAGTTCATGGTTTCAGTCACATTATTAAAGCTTTGGGAATATTTTGGTTATGTCTCTCATTTACTCAGAAATTAAGATGGTTGTTGTCCCTGATGCCATTGCATATAACAACAGCACAGAAGATTTCCAGTTGAATATAAGCAAAGGAAAAGACTTTTCACAGTGTAATGTAGGTTTTGTAGCTTTTTTTCCTTTTTTTTTATAGTTCACCACTAAAAGAACGTGGAGTAGAAAGCTGGTATTTGTCAGACAGCAAACCTCACTGAGCAGTCCTGTGTTTTTGTAAGATACCAAAGTTATACTCCGTGTACTAAAACTAGGCAATTATTTTGTAAATGTGCTTTCAACTTAACAATAATGGAAATTATTAATGGTGTTCATAGAGCGATGGAAATGCCTGCCAAAAGACCTCTGTCTTGCTTTTTTATATGATCTTAAAGGGTAATAGTAACAAAATCTTGTCTAGTGATCTACAAAGTTTGCATTTGTGCCTGTTTAGAGGCACGTCAAGTGTTTCAGAGTCACTGGGATGAAAAGAAGATTTGGAGTTTCAAGTGCCATGGAAGAGGAATCATGAGGTACCCTGTTATTTTATATCTTGCCAAGTTTCCCAAAAGTTTGCAGGATAATGCAGGAAAATCCCTTGGGAAAAATCCAGGGCAATTCTTTTTATTGTTCATTGATCTGTTTTCAATTAGTTTGATAAATGAATTCCATATTAATCATTTTCATTTATTATTTTTAATTCATTTTGTATTACTAGGATAGCCATTCACTCTAGTGCATTATGAAAGATCAAATATTTATGGAGAAAATTCAAACAAGGGGAACCTCTTGTCACTTTTATGATCTTTGTACCATAAACTGCTTACCACATCTAAAACAGCAGAGCTTTTCTCTACTGACAAACTGAAACATTTTATTTAGACCTATGTGTCAATGATGATGTTTTAAATGTTTCTTAGTCTGTTGCATGGTAGAAAGTTTTCTGCAGGGTAAAATGAATATTAGCAGGACAAATGCATGTTAGACGGCAGGAAGACAGTGAAATATACGGAAGATGACTAAAAAGATGCAAAGAAAGGTATTTCATGCTACATACAATATAGATATAATGTTTCACATATTTACTAATATGTGATATTTTTTTCATTTTATATTAACTCTCCACATTGCTGAGTCTATCTATTAAAATATAGAACAGCTATAAAAACTATAAAAGAACTATTGCCTCCATTTCCAATATGCTCTGGAAAATCCTGGAACACAAAAGATGCTGAAGACATTTTTAGTCTTCCTTAGCTTTTTTTCCTTATAGCCTGCCCCTTTAAAATATGCCTTTTAGGTATTTTGGTAAGCATTTATTTCATAGTTATACATAATTGTGTTTGTGTATTTTAGTAATAAAAGAAAAATAAAGGTTTTTTTCTCTGATGTACTACTTGGTTTACATGAATAGTTTAAGCAAAGTATGACTTTCTATTTAAGAACTATATTGATAGAAAGATGAGTGTAAACTGGGGAACTGGGAAGTTAAGGTGTATATTACTTTGTTCTCCACAAATCAGACGATTTTCAACTTTATGATCAAGTATTTTGTCTCAGCTTATATTAGGTACGGTATTTTTTCTTATAAACTATATAAGACAAACAAACATAGTCCATGAAATTAATGTGTATGAAAAAAAATAAAGCTCATATGCCTTAAAAATATGTTGATAAATGCATTTCCCCAAAGCATTTGTATACTACGCATTGATCATACAATATACAATTCGCGGAGCTAGTTGATAACAGTTTTCTTTCTCCCTTCCCTTTTCTCTTTTCTTCCTTCCTCTTTCCCTCTCCCCCCTTCCCATCCTCTGTGCTCGACAAGACCCTGCCTCCTAATTTTCTTTTTGTGAGACCCCCTTAGGCTTCTGCTAATTCTGGAAGAAATAAAAAGCTTGAAATCAGACGGAAAACTGATTTACCTAAAGTTTAACCTGTGTGGAAAGCTGTTGGCCCATGGGGCAGAGCTGGTGAGATCTTTCTCTCGTATTTCCTGTGAGTCACCCAGAGACAGAAATTGGTGCTCTGAGCACAGACTATTTTCTCCTCAGATCCTCAATTCCATGGGAACAGAGATTTAAAGCTTCTAACCATTTACTGGCCAACTTCCAGACTAGGTAGCCCCAGCAATGGAGTGCCTGGAAAAGTTGATATTAACTTCAACACCTGAATATCCCTCACTACCAGATAAGGATCTCAGAATCTGACACTCCAATATTCACAATACTTTTCAAACAAGACCTTCCAGTCCAATACGACCACCACTGACTGTTCAATTCTGGTTTTGGTTAAGAAAACCCATTGTATAACAAGATCAATCACATTATTAAGTTCTTATTTAAACAGAATAGAAAATTCCAGTGAGTAAGCTGCTATTAGTAATCACTACAAATATTTCAAGAGATAACAGATATTTATCTATTATTTAATTCTTTCCTACAGGACACATAATAAGGGATGCAGCAACTGTTGCCTACAGTCTCTGCTGGAGTGGTTTACTCTCTGTGGAAATGAGAAGAACGTCCCTTTATAAGGAATTAAAACTTTGTCCTATATTTGTGTGCAAATATTCAAGAAAACAGTGTTGATGTTATATTTGCAAGCTTAGCATTCTCTTAATGTATTTTGGGCACAGAATTAGAAAAGATTTCACATTCAGTGAATATAAACACCTTAATATGCACACACTAAAGAGTAATATATCTTAAATAATGGGAACAGGTTTTCCCAGAGAAAACCTTTGTGTTACAGGTGACTTTTGATGACTTTTTTTATTACATTTTCTTGAAAACATGTGCCTTATGATGGTAATTCAAATACTAGAACAGCTGCTTTTCAGAGGATGTGGAGAAGGATTATTATGACTACAAGCAGTTGCTTGAAGTTTGCTTCACTTTTAGGTTGGGGTTTTTTTTTTTTATCATAGAAATAATAGAAAAATACAACTAGTAGAGCCATAAAGTGGTTATTCAATCCACGTATCTCTCATCCATCTCCAAATCAAGGGCAGTCATACCTGATCTGTTCCTGACAGATGTCTGTCCTACC
Source organism: Tringa tobata (assembly GCA_033628505.1). Taxonomy (NCBI): domain Eukaryota; kingdom Metazoa; phylum Chordata; class Aves; order Charadriiformes; family Scolopacidae; genus Tringa; species Tringa tobata. The sequence goes on from JAHREE010000217.1 coordinate 1,882,990, forward strand.
TGTTGTTTTTTTTTAAAACTACAGTGTTTGAATTTTTTTCTTGCTTTACAGGCAGTGTACTCTAGTACTTCCTTGAAAGAGTAAGAATAAAACAAGAATAAAATGTCCACTCATTTTTCAGCCGTATAACTTATTTCTGATTTAATGTTCTGCTTTAAAAAGAAATCCTGATATAACATGATTTCAGGAAGTGAAGCTGCTGCAGTTGAGACAGAGGTGGTTGTCTTTTAGCAGATAATTTAGTAATTATCTTTCACTTGGAGTAGATTTTTGGCAAAATTCCCTAAGATTTCGCTGAAGTCATGATTTATCTCTTAGGACCTGAGGCAAAGGATGTTCTAAAATTCTTCACTTTTATTGGTTTCTCTGGGAGTTGGACGCCTCCTGAACAATAGGTTCCGTGCAAGTTTATACTGTATTTCTCACTTCTATATCTCAGCAATGGAAGCTTTGAAACATGGAAGATTCTGCATCTTTCCTATATTCCCTACAGGGCAATATCCCTATATTCCCAAGGGGATTGATCTAGACTATCCTGCAGCTGAACTGAGCTAGGAGTGAGGTTACAAATGAAGAAAGCACCAAACTCAAGGGCACTGATGGTCCCTCCCGTGGAGACCAGGCTTTCTCCTTTAACTAATTTCTCTACTCATACAGCCTGGCTGAGAGGGGACACTACACAAGAGAGGACAGGAATGACCTGAAATGATCTGGAATTCTCTTTACAAGAATATAAGCTGTAACTTTAAAAAAAAAAATCCTAAGTATCCATCTTTGCTCATAACAGGTGTTTATAATGTCTTTCTAAACATATGGATGTTTTTAAGGATTTCTCCTTAAGGACCTATCTATATGAATTACTCCCATCGCACAAGGCATTTCCTAAACATTCTTGAATCACTGGATTCATCTCCATCTCTTTTCTTTGGGGGATCATTTTCTCGATGAAAATTGCATCTGTCAAAAGGAGAAAAGGAAGACTCAAACATTCTAATGGACTTTTATGTACTACACACATCATTTTTGTGAGAGAGGGTGGTAGCTTTTTGCTACTGCTGACTTTTCTGCCAGAAATTGTAACGTATCTCCTCATAAACTGAAATTTCATATTTCAGTTTCTTACGTACGGCGAAGAACACATCTCTATTAGGTGAATTGAATGAGAGTGCTGTGATTGCTGCTCAGAAGAACACAAAACTCAGTGTCTGAAAGCACTGTAAAAACTCCCAGATTCCTCTGCAAGGATGGATTGAGCTCAGCACATGTGAATCGTTCAGAGCAGCGTGTAAGAATCCATCATCAGCTTCTTACCGTCAAGCACAGGAGAAAAAGAAACGGGAACATTTTTATCGCTTCCAAATAGAGGCAGTTTCAAAGAAGGTGTTATTGCACCCTGAAATGCCTAAATGTAAAGCCTTTAATCTGTGTTTAGCTGTGATCAGCTCTACTGGTACTTTTGTATGGAAATTTTCTTATTAGTAAATACAAAGGCCTATTACTAAAAATACTCAAAGCAGCCTGAACAAAGAGGTTTTAAAGTCTGTTACTACAAAAGAGATATTTCTCTGAAAGCGGGATCTGTAAACAGTTTCTGTAGATTTTATTATATGAATAAAAAGTGAATTCTGCGTACACTACATTTTATATTCTCCTTCTGGAAACAAAACAGCAACTGATAAAAAGCAATTATGCACATTTTTAATATTTAAGAAATCTATGGTTTTACTATTTAACTGTCAAATTTTATATACTGTATGCTTATCTTAAAGGTTAAAAGGTTGAATGGAATGTTCCTACAAATAGCAGTGCAGAGTTGGACTGCCATAGCCTTACCTCATAGAAACACCTTACAGGAAAATACAGTGTGAAGTCCACACCAAAAAAAACAAAGCAGAACTTTACAAGATATAACTTGAAATTTACAGTCACTTCATTAACCATTATTGTGTGGGGGCGGCTGAGATTTGTGCACTGGAGTGCATGGACTGTTGTGTGGTGGTCTACTCTTCTGATAATACTGTCCTTGGTTTTTCTTATGAGGACAGAAACAAGTCACAATTCCATTCTGCTAATGCTCGTTTGCAGGAAATTCTGCACGCACTCATGAAAGATCTTTCATTTATGGAGAACTGATGCAAAAAAAAGTTTCCAGGATGTAGATTGTCTCTGTGGGACTGCTATTCCAAAAAAATGTCCTTACCATGGAAGAATTAATTTATGTACATTTTAATGACAAAAGGGGAACACTGTTTTTATAGACACCTACTCACAACCCTATGATGGGGGCGGTTTGTATTCCAAAAGACTTTGTGGCTGCCAGGTACTTAAGAAATCAATCAAGAAATGAAGTTAGTGAAGTTTCTGTAGGGAGATGAAATATTTGCTTAAGAAATAAGTAGGATAAACCCCACTCCACGTAAATATCTAGTTTACCTTATTTTAGTTTTTTTTTAATTCCAATAATTTTTTCTGTCTGTCTCAGAATTTCAGTGACTTGAATGCTTGGTGTTCTGGTGGCTCAGCTGTGTATCTGTCAGTCTCATGTGGCCTAACATTCAGTCCATGGGTTGGAGGAGTTCTGAATCACTGTGCAAATTAATCAGCCTTGGTCAACAACTTTTTTTCTAACGTGGAATACTAAAAAGCATTTTTGCATTAGTCTCACCCTTTTAATTTTGGTGCTGTTTTGTCTCTTCATATAGTAATAACATTTAACTTTATTTCTTTTTCCTGTGTGAATCAAGTCGTGCTACCAGATTTTCTCCTTACAGGTAGGTGAGAGATTATTATGAAGAACGGTGTCCAAGTCTTTATGCAGCCAGCAACCAATAACTCAGTGCTGGTCTTTGTGTTCCAGAGCTGTGTTTTCTCCTCTTGACCACACTGTTTACGGATCAAGAGATATATAGGAGAGGTTTCAAGAGCTTTAGAGTCAGTCGGTACTTAGTCTTTGGAGCAGGAACCGAACTGTCAGCTGGAGGCAATGGCCCTGAGGACCTGGTGAAGGATTCGCTCCAGAGTTCTCAACAGCTTTAACTAGATGTTCTGTGCCCCATGCCAGCTGATGCTGCTCTCTCAGATCCATCGCCTTCAGTTCCCCTCCACAGAGATAATTTACTTCACTTTCATCCTCCACCTTCATCATTTATTCTCCTCCCTCCTCAGCTTAACTTCTCCTTTTCCTGTTCCTCCAGAAATGGACTCATGCAAAAATAAACATATAAATATTTTAATATGGCATTAACATGATGATTCAGCCATTGTGCTGGAGTCACTTTGTGAGCTCTGTTTTTGTGTTAGCTCTGTATATGTCGGTTTGATTGTGAAGTTTTCATGTGCAACAGGAACAATCTTTTAGTTGCTATTTGTAGTGCATCATTTATAGGCATCCTATATATTAAATTGCAAGTAATTTAGGGGCGTAGATATTATTTGCAGATCTTTTATTAGTGCACCTTGGAAAGCTGGCAATGCTTCCAGCTCAAGGCAGCTCATTACACTATAATAAAAAGGGATATATTACGAGGTCAAGGATTAAATGAAGTACAGATATCAGGATAATTTTTGTGGCAAAATCTTTGATAGCAGATGCCTGTGATCACAATATGTTTGTTTATCAGCCAGGAGGAAAAAAAATGCATCAAAATAAGAAATGCCACCAGCTGTAGCTAGAATATTTGGAAAGTAACTGTTGGTATAGATAGAATTTTAATATGCTTCTCTTCTCATACTTGTTTCTTGGTGAAAATCTTCCTTCCAGGGGTTTCAGCGAAATTCAAAAGCTTTTTTACATATGACAGCAGTAGAAGATATTTAATGTAATTATTTTTATGTCTGAGTTTCTGCAGATTTAAAACAATTAAATGATATAACTAGTCTGTTAAATCCTCAAACCTGATCCAACTTTGACTCCAGTTCTCCTGCCTGTTGCTTCATGTGTCTCAGACAGGTGGTCCTGCTGACCTGAGGAGGATGCTAGTTATTAATAAAACCTTATTTCTTAAAAGTATAATACTTCTTAAACATATGATAAAAAATACTTCTTAAAAATCTTTTCCTAGACAGGTATAAATTTTTAATTTGAATAATTTTGTATGGATGATATGTGTCCTGATTTTGTGCAAATCTATGTAAACCTCCTGCATTTGACTCCGGATAGTTGTGTTCCTTCATACACATTGCTCTTGCAATAAAGTCATGCACATTCTTTGTGACTTCAGTTAAAATGTCTCCTCTGTGGTTGACTTTTACATTTTAATTCAGTGATATGATCCTACATCGAGATAAACAGAGTGAGATACAGGGAATCAATCAGAAACAGAAAAGGATACCCCTGTAGTCATTTGAGAGCAAACTCCTTTTTCCTCTAAATCCAGTGAAATCAGTGTTATTAAGCTAGCAGTGAGTTTAATCCTTTTCATTTAACTTGATTAATGCCTTTTGTATAAAATCTGAAAAACAGTAAGTGGTTTTCCTACTTGTCATTGTTTATTTTCACACATAAAACAAGCTCAGTCTTGAAGATCTGTTTAATAAATTCAGACCCGTTGTAAAATTGCTTGTAAAAATGAAGTGGGGAAAGAATTTAGTGGCATTTAATCCGAAAAAAAAAAAAGTTTACGAACACTGTCACTCTAGAAACAGGTGCCAAGAATGTTACCCCACAAGAGGTACTCCTTAAATATGTTGAATGAAACAAGTGTCCGCAAAACCCTCACGTTTTGAGTCTTCCACTTTCAGAAAAACATTGTATGCTTCAGATGTTCCTCTCAGTTATAGTTTGTCTTGTACAGGTGACTTCTTTAGATATTTTGGAGATGTAAAAGCTGCTTTGGGAAACTGACATCGCGATTGAGCTGAAAACGATCAACACTCAGTCAAAAATCAGGTCTGCGCTCTCTGTATCATACATCCCCTGGGCTCTCCTTCTTTCTGTTTGCCTTTATTTTCCATTTTTCCTTCCTGCAGTCCAGCTGGGGATGAGGAACAGGCTGGAAAAACATCCCCAGAAGAATTGATGGAGCTGAAGCTCAATAGGAAACTTTCCATTGCTTCAGAGGTTAAAAGTAAATCTGGATGCAGGGTGCATGTGAACTCTTATGTGCTATAACGCGTACAGGAGATAGAGTGGGATCAACACAGTAAAGTATAATTTATTGAAGGTTAAAGTATCTATTAATTATTTTTGTGTTTTTTTTTCTTCCAGTCCTTCTGTGACATTGATCGGTACCGACCTTGTCTCCATGTCAGAGCAACTGAGACAGAGAGAGAGATGCTTAGGGAGATGTAGGGAGTTTGTGGATACCAGTCCCAGATTTTCAAACTCAATTTGGTCTTTAAATCACTAAATCTCCTTCCTCTTTTCCCTGCTGATGCATTCCTGAAAAGTATTTTATCAGTTAAGGATCACTTGCCGACTTAACAATAGCGAGCAGATCAGGTGAAACATTTTAACTACAGGTATTTAATTTCACATCAGTAAGTGCCATTACAGGAAAGAATCTGCTTCCGAAAGATAAAGCTTGCTTATATCTACTAATAATTTAGCAGATGGCTGACATCACTTTTGCTTGCTTTTTTAAAATAATTATGTAGCCAGGTAATCACTGTATAAACCAAAAGAAGAACTAAACTGAAAGAAGATCTGAGGGATCCATGTGGACTTACTGCAATGAATCATCATTATGTGCTCCCTATAAAACCCCATCTGCTGTTAGGTTGCTAGTGCCAGCAAGTTTTATTACAAATATTACTTTTACAAAATACCTAATCCACTACCTTCGGTATTAGTTCAAAGAATTATGGTATAGATGTGTATATTATGCACGTTATGCAACTCGGAATATATTTATCAGGGCAGTAATATTATATTTGAATTCATCTTAACACAGAGCAGGCAGAACAATAATGTAAGTATCTATCTTCTGGTTCCCAGGGCAGAGCTGAGAGCACAAGTGATACATTGCAGTTTACCAGGCATATCATTTTCACCTCAAAATTTCTAGGTGAATAAAATAATCCCTGTGAAAATTCAAACCGTGTTAAAAAAATGAACTTTAATCATCCAGGAAATACCTATTCAGTTATATCTTTGGGGGTAAAGGGAGTGTAATATAACGTTATGGTCTTAAACATAAAGAAGAAGAGGCCTTAGTTGGGAAAATATCTTTAAATACTACTGAATACATACGTAACACATTCACCATTGTAGCAAAAATTACTCAGTTAAAATAAAAAATTTCTATGAGGTCCTCCCATTTAGTTTGTATTTTTTATTTGATATGAAAAAACATCTGATATACGGCTAATGCCAAAATACTCATGAGGTAGAGCCAGTGCTATCTCACTAAATTCCTCTTGCCAGGTTGATTAAAGTATAAAACTGCATTATTAATTTAGCCAAATTTCAGAATTGTAGTGTCTATTGGGAATTTTTATCTAGCATTCACTGTTAAGACACTGCTGCTGAAAAAACACTTTTTAAAAAAGTCTTGCAAGATATCTATGCCATATCTACTTATCCATTCCCAATCTTTAGGACCGTTTCCAATACAGTCAGTCAAACCTCACTTCAACGATTTATGTGCAATGTACTGACAAATAAATAAATCTTTTCTCTCAGGAAAATCCCATGTTTCCAGTTGAGTTTTTCAAACTTTAGACTGTAGCCATGGTCATTCTTCTAGGACACAGCTCTCTTTTTGGATGAAAAAATCAGTTTTGTGTTTCACTTCATAGGTACCTCAATAGCTGTTTTGAGGCTATGCATCCAATATTACCAGTAGGAAAGAGGAAGTTTTCTATGTGTGTTAAAATACATCAAATGCAGCAGGTGTTATACTGTGGAAAACTGAAAGAACAGTTAAATGTACGTATGTTTAATAGAAGTTTTGGAGAATAGGATAGGAATAGCTCTGCTGCATTTTTACTCTCTTACACGGCTTTGAATTTTGGAGTAATGTGCTTAACTCCTGCCATTATTGTACATTTATAACAGGTTTTTTTGTGTAGGATTTACAAATAAAAAGAGTACTGATAAAGAATGTGTGGTGGCCTGTGAAAATTTGGAGAGATGACAGTGGCCCGTTGGTCCCCAAAGTTTAGAGCCACTAGTTTAGAAAATAGCTGATCCTCACTGGCTTGTGTTGAAAATGTTTCATTAAAAAAACCTTCTTCAACAGGAGCTGGCTGCATTAACACACAACTGTATTAAACTCCGTGTCATTAGAAGCCAACATTCCTGGAAGGAATAGTATTACGCTTATCTGAAATACAGTGACTGTCTTTCCTCCTAGGTGATACACTTAGCTCACCACTAATGTGCTAAGCATTATGCTTATATTAAACATTATGCTTATACTATTTCTGCCCTCTCTATTAAAACCTAGAGCTTTGTAGTCACCAGGGAGTTTTCTATCTATATGATTTTTCCATATCTGTTGGCTAAATTAGAGATCCAAATGCAAAATCTAGAGCTCATAAACATTAGGTAGATTTGTGAGTGACAATCCCTGGAGGGCTTTAGGTCCATAAACTAATGAGACATAAATATAGTGGAGTAGAGAAGGGTATTTTTATCTGTGATATACAAACTGGTTTCAAAATTCTTCAGGTCATTAATGGAAAACGATATCCATTTTCCTAACATCAGCATTACGAAATTTTGCAAGATAATTAGCATCTTTAAGAACGAATACATTATGAACTGGAACTCTAATTGAAAAGTAATTTGGCATCCTCTTTTAAAACTCATGTAATCTTAACATGAGTAAAATGGACATAGCTTTCCCCTAATTATCATGTAAAGACTCACAGGAGAGAGGGAATCGCAGGCTCGAGTGCGGGACTAGGCGTTAGCATTTTGTGACATATGGCATCCCCCTCACCGAAGTGCGAGGCCTGTCACAAAAGCAGCTATGATCTTGCTCTGTGTCACGCCACAAGGTAGCAGTGTTGTGGTACAATCATCTCGATCATTTTCTGATGCGAGTCGCTGGGCACAGGATCAGGATCCGTTCCCCGCTCCCATCAAAATCAACCCAAGTCGTGCTCTTGGCTTCCGAGGACTGTTTCCAATACAGTCAGTCAAACCTCAGTTCAACAATTTATGTGCAATGTACTGATAAATAAATAAATATCACAATCCCTACTATGCAATACTTAATTGATTCACTATTGGACAAATACTGAGAGAGTTGAAAGGACAGAAAAAAATAGAAAAAGGCTTCTAATCAATACAAAAAATTATAATTTCATTTTGTTTTTCTTCTTGCGTTGTTCTAGTGTCTGTGAAAGTGGAAATTACTACAACAAAAAGCATGTGCTAAAAGTGAGTAATACAGTAATTAAATTAACTTTTTTTCCATCAATAGGAATTTGAGAATATTGTTCAGGCAAGCATTTTTCAATATATGCTTTTTTACTGGCAAATTTTTCTACTGTTGAACGCATATGTAATCAGAAATGCAGTTTTTTATTCTGAAAATCAAATATTGCAGAAGGTCAGTAGTTGTCTGGTGAAAATTAAACATTAGTTCTATTTCAACTATTCAGTTAATGCAAGTAGTTGTTTATAACTAAGCAGAACAATAGTTTTCTTTCAAGACGGAGTCTTGTTTGCTGGGCTTCTGCATGTTGAAAATTCATTTTCACTGGAGGTGAAGGGACGCACCATTTCAGATTCTTTTATTCTCACAAATAGTATCATGTAGAGACAATTGTTCAAGATTATTAGTTTACACAGGGACAAGTGGATGAAAAAATGCTTTAAAGGTTTATGACTGAAATAAGGATTATTATAGTGAAAAAGCTTAAGCCTGCCAATTGCTATCAGTCTATCAATATACAGAGAATAAAGCTTTATGATGTGGTCTACAGATTTTATTGGCATGATATTAATATTCTAAACTTTACGTAAGTGGCAAAGTGATGACGGATTAGAGAAGGAGATCAGGACAGATGGTCCAAGCTGTCTTCTGCATGGAAATTCTCCGCACGTATGGGATTCCAAAGCTGACTGAGGAAGCATTTATTGATTACTTTCAAGGTTGCTTGTTAACACACCCTTATAAGAATATGTTTTCAGCTGGTTATTTTCCTGCAATACCTCACACGTTTGGTCTGAGACATTCAGAAGGTGAAGGTGAAAATCTAGGAAGGCGAAATTAGGTGGAAAATTATTCATAAAGACCATGCTCATTTGCCAAATTGACTCATCTTTTGCTTCCAGAGACGATAGGGAAATGTTGGTTTGACTGGATATGAGAGAGTAATGAAACCTGAGAACTATTTTGCCACCAAACTTTACCATATCCATTGTCTATAAATTTTCACCACCCTTGTGAAAATATGCCCTTGTCTGAATCTCAGCACATCAAAGGAGAGTCACAGGATTCTGACACGCTAAATGCAATTAGGGTTGTCTCCATACCAAATATATGCAAAGAGTTTGCAACAGAAAGGGAAAGAGGGAAAAAACACCCTCTCTTCTTGCTACTGGGAGACCATTTTGGCACTAATGTTGGGGCCAAAATGAGGTGGATGTTTTCAGTTGCATTTATAAGGCTTTTCCTGCAAGGCAGGAGGGCAGTGAGGAGTGAAAGCTAAGGGTACAGGCAGATAAAAGAGAAAAAAAAATGGGGAAAAATCAGATGGGCAGGAGAGGAAGAGAGGGTGAAAGCAACACTTGGAACAGAACAGTAAGGGGAGGTTATAAGTGACCTCTTTTAATTGAAAGAAAGAAATAGGAAATTATCAGCAAGGGAAAAGGTCGGGTAGAAAAAAAATGTCTGCTCTTTGCAATGACTGAAACAGTTATCCTGGGGAGAAAACCACACCACAAAGATGGTTACATGTAGGTGATGTCACGATGCTGTGTTCCTGACTGGGATGCAGGTCCCACGATCATTGTGGCAGGGTGGGAACATAAAACTCTATCACAGGGCACACATGGAATGGGAACAAACATGGGTTCAATCAAAAGCTGTATTCTTGGCACTGCATAACTATTATGATTTGAATTTACAGAGTTTCTATATTTTTATCTCTGGGACCCTCTATGTTCATCCTAGAAAGATTTCCCCGAAGAGTAGGATGACTCACCGGACCACCCTAACAACTTGCCAGTGGACACTGATTTAGAGACAGACAGGTGGCTCAAAGAGAAAAAAATCCAGAATTTTATCAGCAAAACTCCTGATTTTAAGTTTGAAATTCATTATCCTAATCTCCTTTGAACAGCAGTGACCTGGGTTTGGTATGTATTTTGGCTAGCTCAGGTAACAAGCGCAAATCAGTTTGTTCTCTTTTTCCTAGACAGAAGGATGTTGATTTTGTAAAGTTGAAGAGGGAAATTGAAAATTGAAAGTGACAACTGTTTTAATAATTACTAAAGTAGAGTTAGCGTCTATTTTTTTTTCTCAGTTGGTCACATAGTCTACTTTTGTCCAGCATGTGAATAAAAAAAGAATTCTACCTCATTTTTATTTTATAATTATTATTTTTGTATGTGTGTATATTTGCAAAGAAATACATCACAACCAAACACTCACACAGTGCCAATCATTAAACAGCTAATTATACTGCTCTGAGTTTAGCATCAATGTAGCTCAGTGCATTTAACCCACTCGTGGAAGACAGTTCTTGAGAAAGAGCATGTGGAGAATATTGCTTGGTTCAGATTAGATAAAACTAGATTTAAAAACAAAAGGCCACTGTATTGTTCTTTCTAAAGAAATCACCCAAGAATCCATGTCTGTCTGTAAACTCTTCTTATTTACTTTTGTGCAACTCACTTTTCTTCAGTAAATAAATAAATTTATTCCCTAGATAAAATGGAGCATGACTTGTAGCCCATCACTAGAGCATTGATGATCTTGGCCATATCCAGCTGCAGAAAGACGGGACTGCAAAAGATTGATTAGCTAAAATTGGTCAGCTGTTTGTTAAGAGACTAGAACTGTTGGCTGATACAGACTATTTTTCCTTTTCAGACACCCATTGCTGGTTGGAGAGGGGATCTCCAAGGCAATTCCTGCACCTGAATAAAATAGCACTGACTTTGATAGATGCAAATCATTCTTGAAAGTGCTGTAAACCAGGTCCCTTGATGGAATAAGATGCAAAGACTCGCTAAAAGCTGTGCATTCGTATGAAACCCAGAACAGAATTCAGACTCCCCTGAAATTTGGGTCGGTTTGGCTTTAGCGAACTGTTTGAAGAACAGGCTGGATCCTGCCACAAGAGATGTGTCTCTGTGTGTGAAGCTGCTAACAGAAACCTATTCTTCTCTGTTTACTGTGTGGTGATCACTACGAAAGGCAGAAGTATAATCAGAAAGATATTGTACTGAGCATAGAAAGATTTTGCTGGGAGAAGTGTAAAGGACGAACAGCTCTTTTTTTTCACAGGGAAACCCTAGACTATTGCATGTTATGGAGCGGGAAGGGATGAAAACAGGAATCTGATGTGTTCTTTTCAATTTCTAGTCTCCCTTTATTTAATCTTGTGAGGAAGTCAGTTCTTTGTAACCTGTCTCTGACAGAGCTTTGATCTTTTCCCTGTGAGAAAAGTCAGCTTTTGTTTCCCAATTTTGCCTGCATTCATGACTGGCAGGTGCCTGAAGTCTCTACTTACCAGAGACAACCTATTTCTATCAGCTGAGAGAAAGAGGAACCCTATCTCTGGATGATCCTTGAACTCCGGGCTCACCTTTTTCTCGCCTTCTTTCACACTTCTCTATTACTTAACTATTCAACACAAAGTAGCCATTCACTTTTACTGAGAAGCTGATTTAATTCCCTCTTTCATTCAGCCCTGCCAATCTTTTTTCCAGCTCACTGCCTGGTACCTTTATGGCCTTAATTTGAGATTGATTGTGTGTAATCTCTTCCTACCTTGAGCCTAGCCTTTTGCGCTGAACCAAGCCAACGTTCATTCAGCAAAACTCCATGCACCCAAGCGCCTTCCTTCTCGGCGCCATTCCTCTCCTATCGGAAACCCACCGTTAGTAGTTACAGAAAAACCCATAGATGTTGTTGGCCTGAGTATGAAAGTTCATAGACTACAAGGAAAGGAAAAGGAGCATGATAATACACTACTATGCAAAGACAAAACTCATCTGAACCTATCCAAGGACTGTAGAGTTCCCATGAGCTGGGAAAGATAAATATATATATGTATATATAGATCCCTCTTTTTTTTTTCTTGTAAAGGAAACCTTAGTTGCTTAAAACCTCTTTTTCCTCACTGTGAAGAGAAGCAGTTTGTGCTGTTCGAAGCGGATGCCCTGCAGGACCAGAAATCTTCTGGCAGGAGCAAGTGGGGTTGTACAGTGCAACATAATTGGATAAGAAGCTCCGCTGCTTAACGCAACTAACAGTTGTACCGGCACTAAGCATGCTTAATAGACAAAAATCTCAGCTTCAGTAATGAAATTCTAACTACCTAAAATACCACCTCGCAATTTTTGTCATTAGTGCTACCCTTCATCTTAGTCACCAAAAAAAACCCCCAACAACTTTTACATCCTTTTTTAGAAACGTGCAGTTCATTTTGATGAATACAGTTTTTTACCTCCAACTCTTGGGTTATTTTTATCGGAAGTCTTCCATTGTTAATTTTGCCAACCTGTTATGTGAAAAACTCAGTTTTCATTTTCCAAAGTAAGTTTCTATCTCCATAGAATAACACAAATGCACAGAAAAGTTTTAAGACGGTAGAAAAGAAATAAAGGAATTATCATCATAAAAGTTAATGTTATAGTATACATTTGATGATTTTAATTTAAACTTGTGATTTAGGGGACATGACTTGGTATTTTTTAATGGGTGGTGTTGGAAAGAAAATTCATAAGACCCTGAAATAGTTCTAAAGGTAAAAAGTTACTTTCAGCAGGCTTTTACATCTCAGCAAGACATCCTGTGCAATTAAGTGTATAAGAAATACAAGTGTATTAATTAATCTCTATCTTCCTCTAGAAACTGTTAATCCACACACGTAATATTCATAAGCCCTCTTCAGTTACTACCTAACCATGGAAATTCCATAAGCCCATTATTGCATATTTTTTTACTGACAAAATTGCCTAACCTGTGAAATTCTGGTCCTGTGTGTGCCTATGACTACGTAAGCCTGAAACATTGTCAGGCTTTATTAAAATACATCTTACTAGGAATGAAAGGAGGTAGAAGTAGAGCTTCTACCTGCAAACTCAAACCCAGTAGGTATTTTTAAAGAACATTAATAGACTAATCCCAAGATACAGAATAAATGCCTTCCCGTTTTAGCTAAAGGTAGCTAGATAATTCACTTGTAGTTTCTTATACTTGCCTGAAGTGATCTGAATTTGCCCGTCCTATCTTGTATGCCAATTCTAAATCCTATAATAACAAGGTTATAGGACTCTTCTAACCTTGCTCTCTGAAACCATTTTACTTTACAGAGAATAATTAAAGATTTACTGGGATACAGAGGAGTACGGAATAAAGGGTGAACTTGGCTTGTTAGCCTGTGGTAAGTGCAGTTGTATGGCAAGGGAACCCAAGTTTTATCCCTTCTTCTGATAAGGCTTGCAGATCTTAGGTTAAGTGTTAGGTTGGGCTGGAAGAGGAATCTACAGCTTCCGCATTAAGCAGGTGCCCCCAACCAACCCAGACTGGGCAGTCACAGGGATGTTTTGCACCCAGCACACAGAGGAGCATAAGAAATCCGGGAATGCATTGATGATAAAGCAGCATGGCCATCAGAGCAAGGGGGGGGATTCTGCCCCTCTGCTCCACTCTGGGGAGACCCCCCTGCAGTGCTGCCTCCAGCTCTTGGGCCAGCAACAGCAGAAGGACATGGACCTGTTGGAGCGGGGCCAGAGGAGGCCACGGAGATGCTGTGAGGGCTGGAGCCCCTCTGCTGTGAGGACAGGCTGAGAGAGTTGGGGATATTCAGCCTGGAGAAGAGAAGGCTCCAACGAGACCTTTTGTGGCCATTCAGTACCTAAAGGAGGTCAACAGGAGAGATGGAGAGGGACCAGGGAGGGGAGCCACAGGACGAAGGGTAATGGTTTTAAACTGAAAGAGGGAGATTTAGATTAGTAATTAGGAAGAACTTCTTTGCTGTGAGGGTGGTGAGACCCTGGTCCTGGTTGCCCAGAGAAGCTGTGGCTGCCCCATCCCTGGAGGGGTTCAAGGCCAGGCTGGACGGGGGCTTTAAGCAACCTGGTCTGGTGGGAGCTGTCTCTGCCCAGGGCAGGGGGTTGGAACTGGGTGGTCTTTAAGGTCCCTTCCAACCCAAACCATTCTATGATTCTATGACTTGCCATGTCCTCTTCTCCTCCCCATTTCAATATCCAGACAGCATAAGAAGGGTGACCATTAATACCAGAAGGGAAAGAAATACTAGAAAATTGAAGTAGATCTGTTTTAGCTGTATTACTATTGGTAATAAGCTGTAATGATTGGATAACTTGGATTATGAATATTAGATTGTTAAGATTTTAATAAGATTAACAATGAACTCTTGGCTTTGTTTGGAAGGTGTGTTTCTTCAAGCCAAATAAATTGTGTGCAATATCTGTTCTGGTATCCCTGACCTTGAAGACTTTGTTAAACCTGAATTGCACATTTTTTACCACAAGAACAATCTAGCTTGGAACTGGAATAATTAATATACATAATGAAGACAACACATTTATATTCTGCCTTAATTAAGCTGGTAACAACTATGTTTGTATAGACTGTAATTTATGTCTCTTATTTTCAAAGGCTTAATCTTGCGAAAGCTCAGATATACTTATAACTGTTGCCACTGGGTTATGTTCCTGCTCCCTTTTTAGTCCTGTGTAAGTGAGGACTGGCCTCCCATCTTGAACAAAACTTATTACAGACACTTGTTGCAACCCCGGACCTCTCTGGACACTAGCCCTACTTCTGAATTTAATACGGGACAAAAGAAAGTATGATGAACCCCATTGAAGGGGTTACCAGTGAGCACATTTCTACACTAATTTTGGAAAGTGGGTCTTTGAAGGATGATGTAGCCTCCTACATCTCTCTCCTTGGAAAGCAGCAACCATTTCTACCAAGTTATTTTCCTTTCCTGAGTTCAAAACTTTTCAAAATACAGAGAAATTGGGTAGTCCAAGTAACCAATTCTTGCTGACTTACCGACATCTATGTATTTCCTTTTGTTGAAGGTAAAAGGTGTATAATTTTCTCTCTTGCATGCAATCTGACTTCTCAGTTCAGAGGTAGATCTTAGTTACACATTGCCTCGTTGTTATTTTCATGGCCACCTACCTGAAATTTGGGGAAAAAAAAATCTGTATTGAGACCCTGATCAGTACAGATTACAGATCCATGAAGTGAACTTTTCTCCTATGTTTTATAATATCAATCCAGTTCAAATATATTGGGTGAGAAAGCCAGAAGGGTAAGCACTTTGCAACAGTAAAGCCTGAGCAGTGCAGTAAGCAACTACTTAACAGCTGATGACATGCTGGCAAAAGAAAGTTTTCAGGGGAGGTGCAAGGAGAAAAATGAGGTGACCTTTACCAATTTTTTCAAAAATTACCATGACTAACATAATTAACATGTACATTAATTCCACTTTAGGTGCACTACAATTACTGGTAATACCTTTTATAATGGTAAATATATTTAAAAACTCAAATTATACACCTGTGTTTATGGGCAGAATTACCATGTATGAGCTTTAATGTCGTGATTATACTTTTTAATTATTATTACCAGTGTAACACTGTTAGGCAATGAAATAGTAATAGGCTTCAGGCAATGGATCTTACAGCCTTAATTAGTTGTAGTGCAGAAAAAAAGGAGAGTCATAAAGTTTTGAGAGATCAAGTACAGAAATAAGTTAGTGTTAGTTAAAATAGTCCTTGTTCATGTTTGGAATATAAGATCAAACGCTTAGATGGATCCATGGAGTTTGGTATTTTATCTGTGATGTAGCCTAGCATCATACTTTAAAGAAGGCAAAAGAATCCCCTTAGTGAACAATTATGAAATAATTTGTCTTTTGGGAAGTTTTCTTCCTTCTGTCAGTTGAACTTCTCTTGTTGCATAAAATATGAAGCTTTTGTCTCTTCAGAAAAAGCGTTTAATCTTACTTAATGCAACTATGGTTGTTATCATCATCTTTATAAATGTCGAATCCTTTAAAAGACTAAGCCCTTGGCCTCAGTGTATCTAATTAAAGGTATTGAAGTATACAGATGGCATGAGAAATGAAAGCCATAGGGCAGGTCAGCAGTTTTGTAAATTAAGCATATATAGATGCATAATATTGCAAGTCCATGAAGATATGTCCTCTTTTTCTACCCCATCTAAAATTCCTCATCCTTGCAGCTATCACCTTTGTCTTTGTCTTTTCTCTTGATTGCTTTGCTTAGGAATATTCCTTTTTCCTGCCCTCCTTGTTCTCCTCTTTCTTCTTCCTGTTCTACAGGTATCACCACAAAGAAAGCCACTTTCAGTCTCATTTCACGAGCCTACCAAACTGAGCCTCTTTTTCTTTTTCCCAAACACCTAAAAAGAAGTTTTTAAAGAGCTTTGTAAGATTTCAAGACCAAAGCCAATTAAAGGCTTAAAGGAAGAAGCCAGCAGAAACAAGATATCAAATTAGGATGATCCAAGTCTTTGGCAAACACGGGATCTGGAGAAAGAAGACAGAAGCCACGAGGCATTACTTCTTGTCTCCTGACTCTGAAAATGGCAATGAGCCAAAGCCTGAGCTGCTCTAAACTGGTGCGAGTTTAATAACTTTCCCATGTAGCTAAAGGCCAAAGTTCTGGTCCAGAGACCATGCCTGCTATAGTGTCTGGTCATTTGTGTCTTTAAAGTCTCGGCACCATGATGGAATTGAGCAGAATATGTGCTGGCTCAGGTAACAGTGTCCCATGCTGTTTGGAATAAGGGGAATTGAATTTTTTAGTCTATATGTAGCGTATTACTCACTTTGGTTTGGAAAGGGGAGAAAAAAATGACCCCAAAGCTGTACAATGGGGTGGTTCTTTAAGGCTTTCCTTACAACCAAGGGGTCAATTTTGCAGTAACACAGAATATCGATGGCGTCACACCATAATGACATCCACAGAAGAACAGTGTGTCTATTGAAAACCATCACCTACAGAATGATGTCTCTGAGCATCTCAGTTACATGGGGACATATAGCCCCTTGAGGATGCAGAGCTGTAAGCACATAATGACTGTTACAAATCCAGTGATTCTCCTCTGTGGAACCTACTTATTCTTGTTTCTTTCTTTATATCTTTCTTTATATGGGAAAGATAGGTTTTATCTTTCCCACCTGGGATGAACAAGAGTAAAATTAAATTTGGCCCTACAAAATAATTAGTGTAATCTGCTGTGTACAAAGACTGCACTGGCAAGTCTTTGATTTTACTCTTGCCCCATGGCATCAAATCAACAAGTGTGTCATTCTGCTTACCAAATGCACAGATGGACAAATATGGATTTCTCCTTGTGGATTTTATTGACTCTATTTATTTATTTATTTACTTTTTAAAGAGAGACAATCCTCTGACTCTGTTGTGGGTCCTCTATCCTCTATTTTCCAAAATGTGATAGGGACCTGCCTAGCTAGGCACAAACTGCTCTAAGCCAAAGAATGAAAATTTAACATCACATTTGGCTATGACAGGCATTATAATTGACTTTTGGGTAAAGAGAGGTGGCTGTGATCAAGTACCCAGGAACAGCAGGGTTCTGGTTCTGCAGCTGGGACATTTTTATGCTTCTTCCTTAAGTTGGATCTGAGATGATGAACTCAGGAAAATTAAGTGTAGGCCACCCTTGCAAACATTGGGGGTTTTTTTGAGATCACCCTGAAGACTTAGAGGGTTTGACCTTGTGTTATGCCAGTACCTGGTATGTATAATCTGAATGCATATATAATTCTTACTCAGTATTCATTGCTGATTGCTAGATGCACATTATTCTCATGTAGAGGTTAATTGCTTTTATATAATTTACAAAATTCATGTAAGGACTGAACTGAAGACATGCAGTAGCAGAGCAGTGATAGACAGAAGCACAGTGCAGGGTTTATAAAGTGCTTTATAGGGCGCTGAACGCCAAATCCTCAGTGCAAGCTTACATTTTCAAGCTGTTCTCTCTGACTCCATGTGGAAACTTACTCTGTGTCTCCTCTAAACTCTGGGTTTCTTAAACGCACCCTCCTTCCACCAGTTTTTGTGAGAAGTGTTTAATAAAACTGTCCTTGCACTCAGGCTTGAATAATATCTCAGTGTTACCAAACAAAGAAACAGTGGTAAGAGTCACTTTATCTTGAGCCTGGATATGAGGCAGGAGCCTTTGTAGTCAGTCTCAGAAGGACTCAAAGGACTGGGCTTCAGCTTTAGTCTTCAATTAAAATAAGATTTGGGGAGGAAGTGATTAGAATTTAAACTGAAACAGTAAGGTTTTTGATATTTTAGGATAGCATGTGCAAAACAGTCATCTGGTTGGTCTGTAGACCCTCAGGAGATAGAAAGCATCTCAAGGAGCTTAAGCCATCTGTCAGTAACCGAGTTGCTTTTAGGGTTCGTGTTGACAAATATGAACTTCTGTAATTAAAAAAAAAAATTCTCTGGCATTAAAACGTAAGTAGTTGCAAGTTTACTTCTGGTATTGAAAGTATAAATAGCAGGATACTTTTCCCACAAAACACCTCTGGACGGAATCTAAGGATTGTTATCTCTGTCTCGCTTTTAAGTTTGAAAAGTAAGAAAAGTAAGAAAATAGAGATTTCTCATGCATGACTGTTGTAAAGTCAACATTCTATCTCCATCTCTCTCTAGCTTTGGCTGTCCCACAAGTAGTGGAAAAAAAGTGTAAGTAAGGCTATATCTTATTTTTTTTTCAAATTGCTTCCCTCATTTTGATCTAGAGAACTGTTTTACAAAGGATTATTGTCTTTTCCATAAATTTTGACTTTTTGATTGTTTTGGTTTTGGTTTTTTTTTTTTTTCAGATTCCTTGCTAAAAACTTAAAACATCCTGGTTATAGGACTTTACAGCAACTAGAGGAAAACCAAGTAGCAACATGCGTTTCCTAACGAAAGGACTATTGGGAAAGTGACAGCTGCCACCTGTGAAGTGATGGAGGTATCTTGGGTGTCTTTGTCAAGCTACAGCCTAAGGCCAGTCTTGTTGGAGATACAAGGAACTGTTAAAAGTACTGACAGGCATTTTAAGCAAGAAAGAATGGAGGAAAAAGTGAGGGGAAAAAAAATCAGTGGGGAATTGTATTTGTTATTATAATTTGTTCTTAATACAAAATAGAAAAGGAAGACAAAACTTTTTTCCTTGAGTGACAGAAATGTAAACAAGAGAATTATGATTCCTTTTGAGAAATTAAGTCTGTGCTTTGTTTGTGACAAAAGATATAACTGCACGTAGCATGCTATTAAAATATTTACTAGAAGGCATTCTGTTGCCTCTCACACAAAGGGGCCTTGAGGCTGAGAGACCCCTTAAAGCTATAACCTTTTAAGTAATTTCATGATTGTTTTCTTCTGTAGAGTGCTGGATGAGAATATATTCTTAAAACTTTGAATAAGTTTGAGATGGGATAAACTGGAGTTGACAAGACTTGTGCTAATTCTCATTTCTCTGATCCACAGCCCTGATGGGCCTCTTAAGAGAGTATTTTTATAGGCTCATATAGATTGGGTAGCTCTCAACAATAAGAAACTAAAATTTTCCCAGATGCTTTTAAAATACTCTAGGCAACAAACTCCATTTGAAATGAACACTCCTTAGATGCCTGTACATGAGTTGGACGCTACTGACCCGGAGCTTTTCTTTTACAGACTTATTCCTGTTTTTAAGTCATTTAATGATACCAGAAGTCAAAACTTTTTGGGGACTTTAGAAAAATAAATCCTTTGTGGTTATTGCCAGAGGAGTTCATGGGTTACCAAGGAGTGGCCACACATTTATAGCTGTAATGACTGTGATGTCCCGCTACAGAGATTTACAAAATTTGTATCAGTGCAGATTTCCCAGCCAGTGGGAAACGTGTATCAGCACAAAAGCTCGGCCAGAAGGGAAAGAAATACTGACTTTAGTTCAGAAACAGCCACCAGCTTTGAGGTCACCAAAGCTTAAAACACTAGCAAGATGACTTCAGACTTGGATTGGGCTGTATCGCCTGTCACTGGCATGTCTCTAAAAATAGGAATTAGAAATTCTGCAAAAGGGTACTTGGCTGGGTCCGTGGGATGAGTAGTTAGTGCAGGCATTAGCTTCTGGGGAGCCGCTGGCTCATTGCAATTGTAATTTTCTGGCAGTCTTAAACACCCGGTTAACTGACAGCAGCCACAGTAATGGAATAAAGGGCTATTTTTTGCATAAATGTATTGAGGTCTAATGGGAATAAAATATTTCATTTATTGAGCAGTTGAATTATAACGTTCCTTGCTCAGATTCTGTGTATCTCGACATTAAGCCTGGTAATAAACTGGCAATTCTGAAGATACAGTGCTTTCCTATACTCTCCATGCAGTAACAGCCAATCTGGCACCAAAAGGAAGAGGTAATAAGAAGTGTAATTACCTAATATACATAAGCTCTGTGTTATCTGCTTCCCATTTTGAAAACACCACCTTTTTATACCATCCAATATCTCATATTTAAATTGTGCAAGATGCCGACCTGAGAATGCACTTGCTGCAGTTTAAGTGCAAACTGACACAATTCTTAATTCTGAAGAAAAATAACATCAACAAATACATGTAAGCAGAACTTGAATAATATCTGGGGTTTGGGTTGGTTTTTTTCATTTCTTCAGTGCAAATTTTTTAACAGTGAGTATTGGTTTAAAATGCTCCTTAAAAATAATTCTAAGAAAGGAAAGGTAAAAAGTGATACTGTGTGGCCATTTGGTTAATCAGTAAAATTGAGCTTGACAAATCTCCCCTGTCAAATGAAGCTGCACACATATTCTTCAAGCTCTTTACATTTCATGGCATTTTAATTCTTCTCCCTCTGCCCCCCCCCCCCATCGTGCTCCCCTAAATGTGTAATAATAATGTAGTTTTCCTCTTGCAAACACCTTGGGCAGGCACACACACAGCTACTGTGACACCAAAAATGGTGTCTTTTCTCTAACCACAACAAAGGGAGAATTCAGTGTAGTCAGCAGTGGGCACACAGCAGCAGCGTCTCCTCCTGTGTCAAATATCTGCAATACTTCACTATTGTGGCAGCTGATGAAATAGTAACGGTCTGTTCTGAATTTTTCATACGATACGCAAATTTGCTCTCAAACATAAAGCCTAAAAGTAGGTCTAGTCTTAGAGGCCAGTTTTCTAAATGTAATCAGGATTCAGACCACTCAGCAAATGTATTTGAAGTGCAGGACAGTATCTCATGGCTATCCGTTGACAGCCTTCTGACATCAAAATGCAACAAAGCTGATTTAGCACAGCAGCAACAGTAAAAGTTTTACAGTCACAGAATCACAGAATGGTTCAGGTTGGAAGGGACCTTAAGGATCATTCAGTTCCAACCCCCTGCCCTGGGCAGGGACACATCCCACCAGACCAGGTTGCTCAAAGCTCCATCCAGCCTGGCCTTGAACCTCTCCAGGGATGGGGCAGCCACAGCTCCTCTGGGCAACCTGGGCCAGGGTCTCACCACCCACACAGTCAAGAATTTCTTCCTGAGATCTCATCTACATCTCCCCTCTTCCAGTTTGAAGACATTACACCTCATCCTATCATTACATGCCCTTGTAAAAAGTCCATCTCCAACTTTCTTGTTAGGCCTCCTTTAGGTATTGGAGGGGTCTCTGAGATCTCCCTGGACCCTTCTCTTCTCCAGGCTGAACTCCCTCAACTTTCTCAGCCTGTCTTCACAGCAGAGGGGCTCCAGCATCTCTGTGGCCTCCTCTTGCCCTGCTCCAACAGGTCCATGTCCTTCTGATGTTGATGGCCCTAGAACTGGAGGCAGCACTGCAGAGGAGTCTCCCCAGAGTGGAGCAGAGGAGGGAGAGCAGAGGAGCAGAGGAGTGGAGCAAAGGAGAACCCCCCCTCGCCCTGCTGGCCATGCTGCTGGGGATGCAGCCCAGGGTGCTGGGGCAGTTTGAGGTTGCGAGCACACATTGCCAGCTCATGTCGAACTTCTCATCCACCAACACTCCCAAGTCCAGAAGGACTCAGGGCTTCTCTCAATCCATCCTCCACCCAGCCTGGATATGTGCTTAGGATTGCCATGCCCATGGTACAGTCCAAATAGGCTTTTGTTATCTCCTTAGCTTGTCAACCCACTGCTTCAATTGTTAATAGAAGGGACCATGAACTTCAGATTTTCATCTGAAGTTAAAAGTTAATAAGAATGGGAATCTAAAAAGTAAAGTGTAACTAAAGTGGTAACTTTGGAGCTTAAGCACAAAAAAGGTTGACATAATGATCTGTGAAACATGAAAAATTATGAAAACGATAGTTATTTTTTAATCCTGGCCAGTCTCCATGTTCTGCAGCTGATAGCCTATACCTCGGCAATATCAAATATGATTGCTTACTAAACTAAAAGTTCATTTTGCAATTTAGTTCTCAAAAGAAATTTATTACATGAAAAACCAAATGGAAGAGAAAAATAAACTGACATAAAATACTAATAAATCCAGAAGTTCAGGCTTCAGTCTCAGCTAAAAACCTTCACTGCATTTCCAACTGATTGTAAATAGTTACCTCTGGAAGGAAGAGACGATCTCTGTGAATCCCCAACCCTCTGTTTTTATTGATCAGTACTGGAAAAATGATGCAAAACTATATATTTTTTTGTTACAGTTTGCCCTCTATTCTTTAAAAAAAACTTTCATTCTTTCAGAATAAAGCCTGGATTAGCAGTAACTGTAATATAAATGCAGAGAGGTGGAAAGGGAGGGGGAATGAGGAGGAGAGAGAGATGTTGCCATAGCACAGATTTTCACTGAGCAGTCGTTTTGAAAGATCAGGTTATTCTATTATAAAGATCAGTGGGGACCAACAACTGATTCAAAATAGTACTAAATATCTTTCAATTACATTAACTCAGGCTAATTAATTGGTTTAGTTTGTAACTTCTCAGAAAAAATATGTTGTGTACTTAGTATAAAAGCAGCAGTATTTGGAAGGATATGCTTCATTCATAACTTATTTAAGAAAGATCTTGTATACCTTCTTGAGCATAAAACACAACTCAACCTTAAATATTACCCATATTTCGTGCTTCTGTAATATTTTAATCATGGTGCATTGAAAGGATTCTATGCCATCCCCAAAGCACTCCTGCAATTTAGAATCAGGAATGGACTGAAAACTAATGAACCTCCCACCCTTTTCCATATCAAAAGATGGATTTCTAGGAGCAGTAATCAAGTCTGAAAGTAATTATGACAACTTCACTTGCATGAATAATGATTAATATACTCTTAGAACCGTGCATGTGCACCTTGCCCTCACTTGTGTTTCAAAACTCATGTATTCTTAATTAGAAATAATACTGGCTGGGGAAAAATGTTTTTCAGAAAAAAACCTCCCAAAATCTATTTTTTATGGGAAATTTCCCCTCAGATTGTTTTTTTGTTTTTATTCTAATGCAAAATGAAACCCATGGTCTTTCCAAAATATTTTTACCCTTTACCCCCTGAAAAAAACCATAATCCATTCTGCAGTAGCCTATTGGATAAGACCTCTTTTCTCAAATGGGAAAGAGTCTCCAGTTTGCAGCAATTGAAACAAAGACCTAGACTTGGGTTTCCTGCATTTCAAGTGCTAAAACATGATGCTGTTGTGCTCTTCTTTCTTATCCAGAAATTTCATCCAGGAGCTATAAACCTCACCTAATCAAACATGTACAACACACATTTAAACATTTGCGGAAAATTTAATTTCTCGGAAAAAGCAAACATCAATAACCACTCTGAGTTCGAAAGTACATTTTTATGTTTACAGTTGTATAGTTATGTACACAGTTAGGTCTGGAATCTAAAATGCATTTGCTATTTATATACACTGGCTTTAGAGTAAATTCTCTGATTTTCGGATAACTTATCCTTTATGTCACTATTGGCTGACATGACTCAATCAGAGGGCCTATTTGACCAGGTGCTTTGGCCATCTTCCTTTAATGCTTATATACATTTCCATTTCTCAAATCTGTCCCCTATTGTTTTAGCTAAAGGAAAGAATTGATATTTAGTGATAGATTTCTGAAACAAAATAAATGACGGAAATAACAATTTTACTATAATGACTTTTTCCCATATGATTGGCTAAATAAATAACTTGGTATTTTAATCCAAAGGAATGCCCTTAAATTTTGCACAGCTATTTATCCCTATGCAGCGTATCATTGTGCGAAATATTGTACTGCTATTTTCATTTCTTTGTTACTATATTCCTTCGACACTGTTTTCTTCCTCTCCGTGTAGATGTTTCTATCAGTCTCAAAACTCGTCAATGCAGGCAGAGAGTCAGTTATCCTTGGAGAATTCATCTTAGTGGCCCCTGCGTTTGGAAAGAAATTCTGAGAACATCTTTTGGGAATGCATTTACTAAGTATTTGTGAACCTGAAATATTCATTGCATTTAAAACCTGAATGAAACATTCAGTAATTTATGTTGATCTGCTTGAGGGCAGGAAGGCTCTACAAAGGGATCTGGACAGGATGGATCGATGGGCTGAGGCCAATGGGATGAGGTTCAACAACGTCAAGTGCCGGGTCATGCACTTGGGTCAAAACAACCCCATGAGCACTACTGGCTTGGGGAAGAGTGGCTGAAGCTGCCCAATGGAAAAGGACCTGGGGGTGTTGGTCAAAAGCCAGATGAATATGAGCCGGCAGAGTGCCGAGGTGATCAAGAAGGCCAACAGCATCCTGGTCTGTGTCAGGAACAGTGTGGCCAGCAGGACTGGGGCAGTGATGGTCCCCCTGTATTCGGCACTGGTGTGGCCACACCTCAAGTGCCGTGTCAAGTTTTGGCCCCCTCACTCCAAGAAAGACACTGAGGTGCTGGACTGTGTCCAGAGAAGGGCAACGGAGCTGGTGAGGGGTCTGGAGCACAAGTCTTGTGAGGAGCGGCTGAAGGAGCTGGGGGTGTTCAACCTGGAGAAAAGGAGGCTGAGGGGAGACCTTCTTGCTCTCTCCAACTCCCTGAAAGGAGGGTGTAACCAGAGGGGGGTCAGTCATTTCTCCCAAGGAACAGGTGGTAGGACAAGAGGAAACAGCCTCAAGTTGTGCCAGGGGAGGTTTATATTGGATATCAGGAAAAACTTCTTCACTGAGATGGTTGTCAAGCCTTGGAAGAGGCTGCCCAGGGCAGTGGTGGAGTCACCATCCCTGGAGGTATTTAAAAGCCGGGCAGACGTGGTGCTGAGGGACATGGGTTAGTGGTGGTTTTGGCAGTGTTAGGTTGATGGTTGGTCTTGATGATCTTAAAGGTCTCTTTCAACCATAACAATTGTATGATTCTATGACTCTGTTTATCATGCTAATCTGGAAAGAGCGATAAGTTAGAAACTAGAAGACAGTCTCTCTTGCTTCAGTAGCACTGACATAATGCAGTGCTTATATTTTCTTGACAAAATAAAGCACTTTCACAGCTAGTACCATTAGGTGCTGAAAAAAAGATATTATGGAGGAAAGAAGATGTAGATGAAAGGACTCACAGACAAATTAGTGGAACTAATTTAGCACCTCTCTGAATCACAATACTTCCTGTGCCTCTTGCTGAAGTTGGCAGTGATTTACAATACAGCCGAGTCCTAACAAGGAACCAACAGACTTGCTTCCCTAAGAAAATGTTTATGTAAACAGGGTTTTCCTAGGAAAGTCAAATACTGGGGTAGAGGAGGGTGGACAGAGCACATGAAATGAAGAAGCTTCTAACAGATATGATCTCCATAGAAAAATAATGGCAGAAAAGATGCTGACTCTAGGAGAGAATTAAATGAAAACAAAATGCTGACATTCAGTTCTTCGTGGAAGACAATTCTGGTTCTCTATTTTTATTCGTAAGGTCAATCCCTTAAATGCCTTCTGTATTTAGTGAGATTTAGTATTACAAGAATTTATGGCCGGTACTGCAAAACTTGGATTCTTGGAATGCCTTTGTACTAGTAATTCCACTGTTGTCAAAAGAACTCCTCATGTCAGAGTGCATGAACCTATAGATTTTGAGGAAGTATTATAGGACTTTTAACAGGTCTATGAAATATTTCTTGGCGTATTAGAATGAATAATGTTTAAAGAAGATTTGGATAATTTTGGAGAAAACTTTAAAAATCATGTACGCCATCCACTAAACTTTTGTGAACAAATTATTTCTAACATTAAAGCTTTTGAAAAAATGTTTTCAAGCAATCCAAAAGGAACATATTGTTTTCATTTAAATGTAAATTCTAAGGAAGAAATAGTTATGCAGAAAATTGAAACCACAGAAAGAGGCTGCAGCTTTCTTGCTGGAAGGGAACAAGCTGCCAGAATCCAGCCCTGCCTGCCTTTTCCTTTGCCTGTTTTTCTTTTGGTTTTGTTTTGTGGTGGTTTCTGTGGGGTTGGTTTTTTTCCATGTCAACTGACAGATGAATAAGTAGCTAGGATTAAACAAAATTACCAGGTACACAGCACAAGTAATTTGTAACAATCAGGGTCTCGAGGTACACTGAAAATGAAGAATTCTGCTAGGAAAGAATTTACAGTGTAAAAAGGCAGCATTAGTGTCACGGAAAGATTAGATAGTTAACAGTTTTTAGCAGCAAAGTGCTACCTTTATAAAGTTCTTCTCACTTTCATTAATCTAGTCCATGACAGAGAGGATTTTGAGCAGCAAGGGAGCTGTATGAAGAATATGTAGACTATTACTGTTCTGCCATTACTGCTGATGCACTGTTGGGTTATCACGCCATGTCTCTTTCATCTTTTTATGATCTTTACATGCCCTATAGCTACTGCTACATTACATTTAATCATCTTTAGCAGCTTGAATGTCAAAAAGTTAAATAGTTTTAACTATCCTTTTTTCACTTTAACAATATGCAACTTAACAGCACCTGTGCTGAGCTCGTTAGAGCTATTGACAGATTTTGTGCCATCCTGTGCCGATGTCCTCACCATTCCTATGATCATGTGACACATTTATGCACCATTAAACCTATAGAAGGTGATTTTATTACAGCCATGATTTTTCTTTGATACCATTCTGCCATCCAGCTTGTCTCTCACTAATTACTTCGGTCTTAGTCACACGTTTTCCATACACTCTATATAGCTGACGAGAGAACAACTAGTAATGTAATCTACCATCTGTAAAGCTGGTGCATCAGATTTTTTCAGAATAATTCATCTATTCTTATATCTATGTTAAAAGCTTAATTCAGACTTTCTTATCCAAACATTCTAGTTTTGGTCCTGTGTATTTCTGATTATTACAATATCAAGTACTAGTTGTGATCACTGATGTTCAAGAAAGATGAGTTCAAATTGCTGCTAGGATGATTAGAGGCATAGAAAATATATCTTATATGAAGGGTCTAACAATGCAACTAGATTCACAAAGTAAAGGGTAGGAGTGAACAAGAATATCTTCTATAAGCCATTGGGGATGAGACAACTCTTTAAGCTCAACACAGCCCAGCAATGTGCCCTCGCAGCCCAGAAAGCCCCCCCCGCCCCACATCCTGGGCTGCATCCCGGGCTGCATCCTCTGCAGGGTGGCCTCCAGCTCCGGATTCTGCCCCTCTGCTCCGCTCTGGGAAGAGCACCCTGCAGTGCTGCCTCCAGCTCTGGACCACCAACATCAGAAGGACCTGTTGGAGTCCAGGTTGCCCAGAGAAGCTGTAGCTGCCCCATCCCTGGAGGTGTTCAAGACGAGGATGGATGGGGTTTTGAGGAATCTGGTCTGGTGGGAGGTGTCCCTGTCCAGGGCAGAGAGGGTTGGAACTGGATGGTCTTCAATGCCCCTTCCAACCCAAACTATTCTGAGAAACTCTGTAAGGAGTTTCTTCCTATGGAGTAATAGTTAAAATGAATGATAGGCTGAAAATGATAGAATTGGGGGGAGATATGATAAATCACTAAGTGGACTATTATTTGACTACAACATTTCAATCTTCAGTCCATTCTCATTTTCCAGTTACCACTATTTTTTACTTCTCTTATTAGTGAATTAAGTTCAAAGTAAATCCAATATATTTTCTAAAGAAAGAACCTAGAAACAAGTTAATGTTTTAAGTTTTGCAGTCTATTGTCTATTTTGTGGTAACTGTTTTTACATTGAGATTCAAACTAAAACAGCATTTTATGGGACAGGATCAGTTTCAATCCCTTTTTGAAACTGTCTTTTAATTTTACTGTTCTTAATGAAGCATTTCTTTGTCTTTCCAGCGTGACTTTTAGAAGACTTTTTTACCTCCAGAACTTCTTGGGAAGAGGAAAAGGCATTTCTCTGCCCAAAATCTACCACCTCTGAAGGCTTCTGCCTAAGCTTAGACTTTTCCATGTGTGCATTTATGTAAGAAATTGTAATTTTCGAAGCTTCACCTACACAATGCAATCAAATGCAACCAGGTCTATAATCTCATGCTTAGACTGAGTTTCATGATAAGATTAAAAGAAATACTGTTCTCAACAGAAGCGGATAATTATATTGCCATTGAAGAAAGGGTAGTTACTAGAGATCATCTGAATACGTCAATACAGAATTGATTCTTGTACTTTCAGTCTGGCTCCAGAGCAAATAGTAATAATATTCTCCACAAATACTCACAGTGAGCTACTTCTACTTGCTTGAATTAATCCAAAAAAGAATGCAACACTCTACCACTCATTAGGGAGCTTCCAAAAATTTTTCAGGCAGTTTAATTTCTAAACAGACGTAACCTCTACATTTGCCTATCTAGTCTCAGAGATTATTAAATATGCTCGGTGTGTCAGAGTTACACTTCAACTTCTTCAGATATTTTGATTGCTAAATTGCTAAATTATTTGTTTGACTAGTAGCTCTCTTTGCAATAGGTTTTTCACCGCTACAGCTCCGTACATGAGCAGACACTTCCATCAAGAAATACACCTATGCCAGCAACACCAGATATTTGTTGATGGTTTCCTTAGTTAAAACATTATGCTTTTGGCTCAAGCCTAAAAAAATAAAACTTACTCTACAGAGCATGGTAAGCATGTGACATAACATAATATAATGGATTGTAATGTAATATAATATAATGTGCTATCAAAAATGTTTTATTTATGTGCCTTTAATGATTGTCTTTAGGTTAGGGGTGCTATTTAAACATAGAGTGTGACCAAAAAGAATTTAGAATCGTTCTGTTTCCCATTCTCCTGTCTCAAATACAATTATTTTTTTTCCTGGCAAAATCACAAATGTTTTTTCTGTAAGGTTCTAAGTGTCTACTAAGTGTCTACCACTGTTACTGACAACTTCTTGTTGAATAGAAACATGTTCAGTAAAAGAAAACCAGCAATTTCTGAAATATAGTGTTGCCAAAAGAACTGGTGCTCAAAATCAAAGGAATTGTTTTCATTATTAAGCAAATGTGCTTTACACAGAGTGCCCATCTATGTCAGCTTAATGAATTTTGAATTAAAATGAAACTTCTTTAGAAGTAATTATGACTAGTCTATGATTATTGATTGATTTTATTATGACTAGTGCAATTAAGGTATGTTCATAATTTGTCTGGAGATACACAATGAACTATTGCGAGTAGCTTTAGAGATGATTGGTGAAAAAAAACCAACCTTTCTGGTAGTGAAACAGGTACTGCGAGACCTCACAGTTAGTGCAGATCAATGGCTTTATTGCACCTTTCCCCTTTCATCAATATAAACGGGAGGGACGGTCCCGAGACATCTTGTTACTATTATCCACCCACAATCGTTACTCAGCGGACCTTGCGCCACTTGAAGCCTGTTCGATCCTCTGGAGCGTACGATCTAGTGCTGATTAATGGTGATATATTGATCTTGGAAAGCCAGGTGTAACGGCATTGCTCCGGACACTAAACTTTCAATTGATTTTAAACAGAATGATTTCCAAAGTAATTCAAAGGTGGTTTATTTATGAATTCAGGTGAACCATACATTTTTTTTTATTTTTCTTTTTGGGCTCTGAAAGGTGGAATCTGGAGCAGTGTAGAACTGGTCTTGACTTGACACAAGTATTCACCCAATGGTGCTTCTTTAAGCCATATTTCTGGGAATTGAGATTATCAGCCAAGCAATGCATTTAAAACTAAACTAAAATACCTTTCTTGTGCTGCGGGCGGAGGGCATGGAGATATCAAAGAGGAAGTAGGAAGTGAATAGCACTAAAGAAATTACACAGAATAGATTTCCAATAGGAAAAGAACACAATTCTCCATGAAGTATTTAGAAACATTTTTTTTCAATTGTTCTGCTGACTTCAGAAATATAATTGTAGACAGGCTTGTACAATTATATATACAAACACTCCTCATGCCGTTACCAGTTAGGTAACTAGTTGATAAAGGTTGGGTTTATAAAGTGCTAAAACCAGCTCTGTTATAGCAAGTCAAAGAAGGAGACTGAATCCACTGAAATGTACCCTGAACCCCATCTGCCCATAAAAGTTTCAAATTGGAGTATTTTGAAAATAATTTCTAAAATATAAGGAATTTCAAATGTCACGTTACTGAAATATATAGCTAAAGAAGAATCTGCCTTCTAGAATCTTACAGTCCTGTCATGCCAATAACATTAAAAAGACAAATATTACATAATTTATGATTATTGTTTTGTTGATATGTAAGTATATTGAGATAATATTAAATCTAGGTAAGTACAGAAATGGATCTGCATAAAATGCATACTGTGATTTCTTCTGCTGCAGCCCCCAGGCTGCCGTCATGTTCACAACCCTTGCTGTGTTCAGGGTGATGATTCAGCAAATTTCAAACCCATGATTCTGCAGATTCTGCAGAAGTTCTACCTTCTTTCCATATTCTTAGGCCATTAACCACACTAAGAGCTATTCCAGCCTCTGTTGTCCAACGCAAAGGAAGAGCGAGGGCAGTGATTCATCCCCAGATGCAGGAAGCCATAATGAGAACATTTGTTCGACGACTGAACTGAGTCATATGCTTATCCATATTTATGGTGATAGGAAATAAAGCCTTTATATGTGTAAGCAAGGTCAGAAATGCATGTTTGGGAGAGCACACACACAGATTATCCTGAGCAGTGAAGAAATTATTGAACGTATTGTAAACCTGAGGCCTATGAATGTTAAAAATTTTCTGCAGTCCTTTAAAGAGATTTTAAATTCCTAATCTTTTAAGCATGATAAACATGAACAGATTTATACTCTTCTACAGGCTTCCATTGACAGAAATATGAGCTACAACTTTGTACATGCATGATGCTCTTACAGATCCTACCCATGGAAGTTACTGGCTGGAGACAAACATTTCACAGGAGGAGAGAAAAGCCTTGAAAAAGACAAAGCAAGCAAACAAATTACATCAACTTTTTCACACCACTTCACACTGTAAACACTGACTATAAACAGCTTGTTCTGTTTCATATGAGTTGCTTCCTTCCCCATCACTTACTAATTTTGATTGATAAGGCAGCTTCTTATGGCTTTGGACTCCAGAACATCTTGCCAGTCCTCCATGGGCAACAGGTTTTTAGTCAGATTTTCTGGCAAATCTGTTTACTTTCTCATACTTCGGCCTTTACCTTTTTCTCTGAAGATAATTATGTTTGATGACAGCCTTGAATAACATGCATCTTAATAGTATATAGAATATTTTACAAGTCTTGTAAGAGCCTCATAATAACATAGCAT
This sequence comes from Tringa tobata, assembly GCA_033628505.1. Lineage (NCBI taxonomy): Eukaryota > Metazoa > Chordata > Aves > Charadriiformes > Scolopacidae > Tringa > Tringa tobata. The sequence goes on from JAHREE010000217.1 coordinate 1,914,836, forward strand.
CAGATCTATCTACACGCATTCAACACACTCCTGTGTATGTCATTTCAACAGCCATTCAGATTGATCTTTGAGCTTCATTGGAATTTATCTCTGAGGGTGTTTGAGAACATGAATAATGAATCACAAGCAAGTTTTACTAAATATAACAGCTGTCAGCTAAAATGCATGGTTAGTAGCAAACAGTGGATTCCTGGTGTGGGAGTAAAAGACAAGTTGAAAAAAAAAAATCCGCTAAATGACTAATGGTTAATGTAGTATCTTATTTACTTACTTATTCCATGAGTTTTTTAAAATAGTCTATTTCCTGAAGGAAAATGGCCATGAATGTGGAAGCCATTACTGGTTTTTTGCCTGTATGAACTTGGATGCAAAATGCTGAAGGTACTAAATTCCTAGATCAACACATAACTTGACCTCTGAGAATTCAGTGTCCCCAATATCTCTAGGATTTCTGGTATAACGATGACTCTAAAAGTCTTGAAATGTTTTCTGTTTAGAAAGAGTAGCTTGGAGGTGGAATCCTGTTCTTACAGAACTTGGCATTGGTAGCAGAAAATAAGCAGAATTACTGTAACTTTACCTCTGCTTGCACCCGTTGTTGTTCTCTGCTCATTTGAAATAATTTTTTATTTCATGAGTCCCTGAAGGACTCGAGGACAAGGATTCTGTCCTCTTGTTCATAACGTATCATTGCCATTCAGTATTGAAAGATATTCTGGATTTCTGATATTCTGAAATTGTTGCCAGGTCTTTACTCACTCTACTTGAACTAATTCCCATTGAAGCCACTAGGAGAGGTGATGAGTACACTCTGAGGAAGAACCTCTGAGCACTCATGGTTTGAAAAGGCCATAGCCCCTGTATTCTAAGCTTCAGCGCTGCTGAATTTAACATCAAGAAGCTGTTTGTCTGTGTAGTGGCAGGTGTTGACCAGTGAGTTGGAAAGACTTTGCCAGGAAACTCATGGGTATGATTACTTTGACAACCAAGATTAATGCATTCTCGATGACTCTGGGTTTTCAAACTTCTTTTGAACTCCTTATAGAGTTTTAATAAAGTTTGTTTATTATATCTACAGTTCTGGAATATTGGAAGTCATTTAGTTATTAACCTTTCATTCATACGCATATGTTTATGTAATATCTACATAAATACTATCACTCTTGCCTGTTTTGTATATAAAAGCAACACAAAGTAGTAGAATTTATTATCTATATCACATCGCATATTTTTCACCTTGTGATTTTTAGGATGTGTTTGATATAATCTTTTTACCACACACAAAATGAGCTTATCTTCAGGCAGCAGTTTGCAAAAAATTAAGCTTCCACATCAGGCACTGTTGGGAATGTACACACATCTCTGAAATCAGCAGGGCCCATTGAAGAACTGGCCATACGTTACAGACTTAAATTGACATCTAATAGATCCTTAGAAGGCAAAGCTGCTGCTGTTTTGGCTCACACTTACGTTTCTCTACTTAGGTGTGCTTTCAGGTTTTGATATTTTTCCAAAAGCAAGAGTGGGTCTTTTTTTTTAAGGGGAGGAAAAACAACCTTTCTTACATTCATGAGTTTTGCAGGCGCATAAAGGAGATAAAATCTTGGCCCAGGCTCTTAATGTGAGTCTGTAGTGCCATAGAGGGCCCCTACTGGCCTTAAGATATGTTGACCCAGTGATTCATTTAGTCATGGGTTATTTCATTTGTTTCCATGTGTACCATAACTATGTAATCATCATGATGTGTTCTGTGCCCTCATGTGGGATTAAGATGTTCTTTTTTCTTTTTTTTTTAATTTCCAGTCAGATATAAAGAGAAGAAAAGAAAAGCTGGTAAAAGCATCCAGCAGCTGGGGATGGAGCAGATTTGGCAACTCACATTCCTTAGGCTACCTGCTAGCAAACAAGAACAAAATTCAGAGCAGCATACAGAAGTTACATATTATACAAATCTCATTATCTGTATTTATTTAGGAGCTAGTAAACATCTTTTAGCACTGTGTGAAGTGAGGATGCCCATGGCCATGAGCTCTTCCAGTTCTAAACTCTAATTTGAGGTATTGCAATAGCCGCTGAAAACTGCGAAATAATCTACATGTTTTCTTCCAAAGGGAATATCATGATTTAGATGTGTTATATTTTACAAGTGCCAACAGAATGCTAAAAAATCTCTTTTCAGCTCTTTTCTTAACCCACACTGGATCTCAGATGCAAGCTGCAAGCGATTTTTGATGGTAATGTTTGTTGGAGGCCGTTAGAGGTACAGATGCTGTGTATTTGGCAATACGCATCAGGAAGGCTCAGGTTGGGAATCGGAGGTCCTGGTAATACAAACCATAATATAAAATCTCTGCTTTCTAAGGAATTATTGACAGTAGCTTATTGTCAGCTTTAAATATTTAATCTAATAAAATCCTGAGCCAAAGCAAGTCACGTGTTCAAGTGTTACTTTGGGGAAATTGTTGCAGTGTTTATTGTATATGGATGAAGAAACAGGGGCACTGTAAACTATTTTACAGGATTTTTAAAATTAAACTTGGAGTCCAGGTACCTTCCTAGCTTCAGATGTCTGTGAAGTTAATTCTTTGCAAACCCGTCAGTTCACCACATGAAATTTCTGTAATTTTGACAGCATCATGAAGAGAATAAGAAAGTGCTTATTGTGCTTTATAAATATCACATACATTTCTAATCATCTACTTGACGTATCTGCCTGACAATCCAGAGTTAAATTTTGGAGACTGTTAAAATAAGTAGAGAGAGTGAGTTAAGTTATATTAAGGAAACACTGTGAAGGGCTATCAATTAAAGAATGGTCCTGTTTAGTTATATTCTATGATTTAAGCTAGTAAAATAAGATTTTTACAGACTCTGTATGAGAAAATACAGTAAAATAATCCAAAGCACAACCAAGCTGCTCAATAACTGTTCAGGCTCTTACAGTTTCGAACAAAACATTCTATTCCTCAGGCTTGAACCTGGGGGTGTTGAACCACTAACGGACTGCAAGCCGACCCAGGCGAGAGGTGGACTGGTTTGCCGATAATTACAGTAGCCTCATCCACTCCCATGAAGTGTTTGACTTGGCTCCTTGGCCTGTGCCTGACACGCAGCAGCTGGGCTCTGGTGAGGCTCACGCTCCAGCTGGGAAGGAGCAAACAGCGGGCTCACCAGGATGCAGAAGCTCACGGCCCTAGCTATCTCTTGGCAGAGATTGCTCCCCGCTGCTGGAGGGTTTAGCTCAACAAAGAGTGCAGTGAGGCGGTGGTTGCAGGTTGGAGGCAGCGGTCGTATTGACTGGTTTTCCGTGGAGATTGGGCTCTGCTTGGATGAGTTTTCCTTTCAGTATGTTTTGTTTTCGTGGTGGTTTTGTGCTAAGTATTCAGCGGTGCTAGAGTTAGAATGGAGAATGTGCTTAACTCTGCTTGCTCTTCTTCTCCTATGCTTGATCCTGACAGGAAATAGGCTCTGGGTCAAAAATAGGGTTTTATGTTGCTGTATTGCAGCTGAAACGTGCGTGTGCTTTGCAAATCACAGAATCACAGACTGGCAGGGGTTGGAAGGGACCTCTGGAGATCATCTAGTCCAACCCCCTGCCGGAGCAGGGTCACCCAGAGCAGGTTGCACAGGAACGTGTCCAGGTGGGTTTTGAATGTCTCCAGAGATGGAGACTCCACCACCTCTCTGGGCAGCCTATTCCAGGGCTCTGCCACCCTCACAGGAAAGAAGTTCCTCTTTGTGTTTAGGAGGAACTTTCTATGTTCAAGTTTGTGCCCATTTCCTCTTGTCCTGTCACTGGGCACCACTGAAAAAAGACTGACCCCATCCTGCTGACACCCACCCCTTAAGTATTTATAGGCATTGATCAGATCCCCCCTCAGTCTTTTCTCCAGACTAAAAAGACCCAAGTCCCTCAGCCTCTCATCATAAGAGAAATGTTCCAGGCCTCTCATCATCTCCGTAGCCCTTTGCTGTACCCTCTCCAGCAGTCCCCTGTCCTTCTTGAACTGGGGAGCCCAGAACTGGACACAGTTCTCCAGATGTGGCCTCACTAGGGCCTCACCTGCTGGCCCATTCTTCTTCATGCACCCCAGGATGCCATTGGCCTTCTTGGCCACAAGGGCACATTATTCTCCTTGCACTGCCTCTGAGATGTGGCTAAGAATGGCACAAAATGGTACTGATGCTGTTCCTCTCCTTGCTTCTAAGAATGATCCTTTGCTTGGCTTCAGGGGGGACAGTGACTAAGCAGCGTCACTACCTTACAAAGATGAGGGAAATTAAGGTAAGAGACAACACAGAGGAGCATTCCTATAGTAATGATGGAATATTAACAAACAAGGGTTAACGTGTAACTTTACAAAGTTAAAGAAGAATAGGCATTTGCTGTATAATGTCTATTTCCAGCCTAGTTGGTTCCTTGGGCTGAACGTCAATGTAATGCCCCGCTTAAAGAGGATTTTTCCCAAAATTCTTTAATAAACTAAACCCTTCTCTCATAAGGGTTAGTGAAGGATGAAGGATAGTAGAACTAAAGAGAGGTGAACACTGTGGTTCTGTAATTTTTATGGTGAAACAAAAGGCATGAAATGCTAATTTAAATCACAGCATAGTTAAAAATGCAAAAGGATATACCAGCATACAATTTTCTAACCAAAAAACCCTGTATGTGTATTAGAAAGGTTTAGGAGAATTTTTTTTCCCTCCTCTCCCTTTGATGTAGGATCCAGGCATATCCACAACCTACACATTCTTTGGAGTGTAAAACTTGTCTCTGATTATTAGGGCAATGATATTAAAGAAACGGGAAAGGGGCTTATTCACTGAGTTAGGTACAAAGGAAATGGAGAAAAAGCCCGTAATTTCTCTTCCATAAAGAATTATGCTTTGTAGAACTTGTAGGTAGCGTATTTCCATGGATAGCTTGTGCTAAGGTGTAGTAAAAGTAAAGCAGGGATAAACTGTGTCTGAGAAACTTCTAATCTAATTCATTTGAATTCAGTGTGTTTAATAATGTTGACCACCAGGACTGCCATGGTGACTGAGTCACCCAGAACTCTCTGAAGAGAAGGGCATCAAAACACCTGAAATTCTCATCTGGTGACGAGAAAAGGTGAGTTTGCTTGCAAATTTCGAGATGACAGGCAAGGAGACAGCTTTTTCTTTTGTGTCTGCACAAATGCTTCCCTATGGGAAAGAAGTCACTCCTTCTTTGTCCTGTGTGTCCTATATAACTTCAAGTACATACAAGAATTTGCTCAATCCCGGGTGAGGTGTGTGGGGGGGAATCCTTTATTTCAGTTCTTAAAAAAAATGTTACTTAACACTTTTTCTTATGAATACTTAACTGTTAGAATAATATTTTTTTTAAAAATTCTTTTCTCAAATGTAGGGATCAGATGAATCCCTTAAATTTAACTTCAGTCGTATGAAGAAGCTAAGGCCTAGTCCCAGTAGTAGCCCCACAAATAAAAACCACAGTATAATACAGGAAAAGGTAGACAAATGAGGAAGATGTAATTCAAGCAAAGAAAGATACATCCTAAGAGAAGTAACATAAAAGGTCAAGAGAAAAAGAAGTAGAAATTCAGAGGTAGGTAACAGAACAGGAGAATAATTAATCAGGATAAAAGAGAATTAGGGTAAAATCTTAGTTCCGGTGGGGGACTGGCTCAGCTCCTAATCCAGTGATGCCATTTCTAGATCACACAGAGGATATAGGAAAAGATGACAGACTGGACGTAAAGAAGGTGAGATTAAGAGAAGATTTCCTTTCCTCTGGGGTATGTTTGTGACATGGAGTAGAGCTACACTCACGTATGGTCTAAAGATGTCTTGTCTTTTTGATTTTTTGAAATCTGGAGGCTGCTGTTAGATGAATCCTCTGCCAATAGCTTCCAATTTACTCTTTGTAACTGGAGCATATGGGCCAATTTAAAAAAAAATAATAAATTTTAATCTCACTATCTCCTGTTCTTAAACAAAAATGTAGGAATTTTTGAGTTCACTGTTTATTTGTGGGGTTTTTATAACTGTGTATGGAACAGAAAGGAGGTCTGAAAATATGTTTAAATTTCTTTTTATTTATCTTATCTCTGCTTTTCAAATAATTTTAAATCGCTCTAATGCTATCTTAAAATTGTCTGACATCTTTAAAAGTACAACTCTGAGGAACCTTACAAATGCAGGACAGACTATATGAAAAAACAATATGGAGTTCAGAACCAACCATAAATGATCATGATTTATTGCACCACATCAAAAGCAGATAACCGCTAAAATCCATAATTCATTGTAATAGTATCATAGTCAAGCCTGACAAAAAGTCATCATGTTTATACTTGGATAGTTCAGATGAGTAATTTATTGGTTCTAAAAAATAATGTACTGTAAAAATACTCAGAGGACTCTAGACTCTGTCAACAATAAAAAATCGTATTATGTATACAGGTCCATGCACTGAAAGTGCCCTTCAAGTAGCCTCCATGAATGTATTAAGGATATAGAGTATCCCGATACGCTTAGCAATCTTGCTTGCCATAAACTTTTAATGCACTAACTTTTTAGTAAGAATACTGTTGAAAATCATCCTTTATCAGCGCTTTATCAGACCACTTTGTCCTCCCTGGCTCCTATGCTGCCTTTGCCAATATAAACTACAAGTTTTACACTCATAAAGGAAAGTTCACCTCATCTCCTAAAATATCTGTAAAAGTATATTGAACATGTATAATTTTTAGAATGTTTACAGAATTCTATTAATAATCACAGAATCACAGATTCATAGAATTGCCCAGGTTGGAAGGAACCTTTCAGATCGTCAAGTCCAACCATCAACCCAACACTGACAAAAAACTTCACTAGATCATGTCCCTCAGCACCACATGTACCCATCTGTTAAATACCTCCAGGGATGATGACTCAACCACTTCACTGGGCAGCCCATTCCAATGATTAACCCTTTCAGTGTAAAAATTCTTCCCAATATCCAATATAAACCTGCCCTGGTGCAACTTGAGGCTATTTCCTCTTGTCCTATTGCCTATGACCTGGGAGAAGAGACCGACCCCCGCCTCTCTACACCCTCCTTTCATGTAGTTGTAGAGTGCCAATAATAAATGGTGAGAAGCTGAGTTCCAAACAAAAAGCTAATATCTTATATCTCAAGCTGTCCTGAGCTGAGAACAATTCATCTTCATTTTGCTCATCTAAGTAATAGGCAGAAATAGCACAATGAATAGAAAAGTCTAGTACCAGCAATGGCTTTTGCTCTAGAAACTGATGGGAAATACATACTGATTCTTATAGAATGTAAGAAAACAAAAGGAAAACAAGAAAAAGAAGAACAGTGTTTCAAAAAAAGGTATAAATTTCAATGAGAAAATAATATTACTATGCTTGCATGCCATTGGGACAAGAGAAGTCTTAAAGATGATTTCTGCTTGATTAGCCAGCTGAAATCAAGATGACCTCTTACTGTAAGAGTACTTGAAATACTTATTAAAAATTGGAAGTTCTTGCCATAAAATGCTGATTAATGTTAAATTGGAAAATTAACATATTTTTAGTCTATATTTAATTTGTCTAATATAATTTTTATATTATGCTCATTAGTGTGGTTTATAAGTAAACTTGATTGTTTACTTTCATTTGGCTACTTTTTTTCTATCTTTTTTCCTTCTGAAATTTCATACGCTGCTATCTTGTACAGGTAGCTGCTGTCTTTTACTTTAGAGATTGTTTTTTTTGCTGATGGATACAATTGGATAAAATTATTTACCTATAAATATCTGGTAAAAAATTAGGTGATTATGACTTACAAAAATCGAACTATTGGCCTGTTATGATCCCTGGCTTTTAGGATATCTTCTAAACTTTCATGAGCTGGAGATTTTTCACGTGATAATGTGTATCAATTCCCAATATCTCAACACTTATGCTCTTTTGGATTGATTAGTGAAAATTTACTTGCTTGATATATTTTGCATTTCACTTGCATGCAAGCACTCAGATGAGACACTCCCTGAAAAGAAGCGGATGAACCATGGAAGGAAGTTGCAGAAACATAGGAAAACCTGTTTTCTCAACCAATCACCACGTATATACGGGTCTGGAAGTACCGTATTCATTAGCTCAGAGAACGGAGTGCAAGAGGCTGAACACTGTTGTAATCTGAAAAAATCTGAGACAGGTTTAATTTCTTGTCTTCTATGAGATCATTTCAACCAACCACTCTCCCAAAGTTCTTCCCTGCCTGCATCCAAGCTTTCCTGCTCCTACCTAAGTTTTGCCTAAATAATGTACCTTTACAATTAACTACAAGTTTAAAAATAATAAAATAAGGCTGGCATAATGGATAAATTTTTGTTATTAATATACTTGAAGTAGATGTATGGTGCATCATTAATTTGTGAATGAAAAAGGGATATTTTAATAAAGTGGTAAACTGTAAATATTTTTACTACAGAGAGCAAACAAATTTAATTTTTTAATGAATTATACAAAATAAGTATTTGAAAAAAATAACAAGAGTAAAATATGATGGAAGATTAGGTCTGGGGCCAACAGGACAGAAACACAAGAGAAAGTAAGGAAGACAACTAATCCGTGATACTGGTACACGATAACATCTGAAAGCTGAGAATTCTGCAGAAGAAAGAACTGTTACACAGTTTCTTTGTCAGCAGCTTCCCAATGTAATGATAAGTGAGATTGCATAATTTAGAAAGAATTCTATGTGTGTAACTTTACAGACTGGCTCAAATTAGATATGGATACTATTGACGCTGGGAGATAAGGTGATGCAGCAAGAAAACGAAGCTTTTTATATTATGTAAATTGTTTGCAACTCAAAAAATGGCAAGTTTACTGGAATGTTCTTATGGTGAGACATCCAATCATTCCACCTTACAGCCATATTTCTAAGGATTCTGTTTTGGTTTTACTCTGCTCAGAAGAGAATATCATATTACTTTCAATTTAAATATTTTTTTTCTATTTCTCACCCATTTTTTATATTAAATCATCCATATCAGATGATGATTAGACAAAGGTTTTCCTTGTTTATGCACTTCTGAAGTAGCATTTATAAAGTTGGGAGAGAAAATTTTAATACGAAAGTTAAAATTATGAGAATAGAGAACTTATGTGACGTCTTGAAGAAGTCTTATGTCTGGGGGAATGGTGTTGGTGCTTTGTTTTACTTTTTTTAAGGGGAAAAAAAAGGTGACGGCTACAAAATTCTTGTATGCCACAACATAGAAGTCTGAAAGTGATCCATATTTAGGGCCAGACACTGTCACCTCTGAGGTACAGAGTATTTACTCCAGGGCACAGGATCCAAATACTAATAGGTTAGAATTTTACATGCATAACAGAAATTATAGCCCTGGAAGGGACAGCTGTCTGTAATCACAGGTAGTGATTATAATAAGTGTCAATTTAGGATAGCTCAGGTGAAGCTTCTTACTTTCTCCTTGTTTACCTTTGCTGCCATATGCTATAAGGCCTGTTTTAAGGATTAAGAAGAATGAGTGAAAATAAAGAGATACAGATAGAGCGCTAAGCTGTCCTTGGTTGATCTGAATGTATCGGCTTAAAACTATTGTGTTAGTTATAAATAATAAACAACCACTGTAGTTAGGATTAGAAATTCCTTGTATTAGGTATTTTATGGAAATAAAGATATTTTCTTTAAGAGTTTATAATCTTATCTGAAATAGCCCACTGAGTAGAAATAGGACAGAAATAGTGAGGCAAGAGGAAAATGTGCAGACAGTCTCGTAAGAGGCACAATTTATTGGGGGCGGTTTCTCTAATATTTGTTCACTTTTCTAAATAGACAGTATGGACTAACTAAGAATGCTGCTCACTTCATTAGTGGTAAGGAGCTCAGTATCTCTTAGAAAGAGGAAAGAGTAGGGGCTGAGGAGACAGCTACCATCTTCAGATCCATTTATGTGTAAACTGCACAGAAACCCTTAAATGTTAAAACCTTTAGGAGAGAAGTAGCTGCATGAGGTTACTAAGCGGCCTCATTTAAAATGTTCCAGTTGTTCTGTTTATCTGCCTCTGTCAAAAATGGAAATACATAAATTTCAAGGTCTTCAAGAGACAGAAAAATTATTTTGCACCCTACTTTGCATTAAAATACACTCTCTCTGAAGTTATGGGAGCAAATTTGCCCCTCTTTCTTCTGGTAGAATGTAAACTGGCACATAATTATCTTTTGTGTTGTCACCAAGAGAGTATAAAAGGTCCTAAGCAACAAGTATTTTACCTTCATTGAGTGCTGTAAATGCAAAAGTAAAGGTTGTTGATGCAGAAAATATATTACATTTCAATTACAGAGTTCCCATCTGTTCTCTCCACCAATATCGGTGTGCGCATACTTCATCATCAAGTGTCAGTCAGCAGTATCTTTGTAGCCCTTTGCTGTACCCTCTCCAGTAGTTCCCTGTCCTTCTTGAAATGGGGAGCCCACAACTGGACCCAGTACTCCAGTTGTTGCCTCACCAGAGCAGAGCAGAGGGGGAGGATGACCTCCCTCAACCTGCTGGCCACGCTCTTTTTAATGCCCTCCAGGAGACCATTGGCCTTCTTGGCCACAAGGGCACATTGCTGGCTCATGGGCAACTTATCCACCAGGAGTCCCAGGATTCTCTCCACAGAGCTGCCTTCCAGCAGGTCAGTCCCTTTATACTCGTTTCTACTGTGTTGGTTATACACAGGGGAAAACCAAAGGAGGACAGATTAACTTTTGACAACTACACCCCTATAGTGATTAGAGGCAGGAGGCCAGCAGGTGACATTAACCTAAGCAACAACAGGCAATTAGATTTAAACACAGGACACATCAAAGGGACTGTCCTGGGGTGATACGACCAGCAAGGCCATTGGAATCTCCTGTCAATTGTCTAAGTTGGAAACAATAAGTAACGAGAACAACAGCTCTGGGTGGGCCAAGATGCATCTGTAGAGGTCCCTCAAGTCCATGGTGTTGGATGTAGAATGGAGGCCTTGACTGGTGCAAGTGGATTTCGGTACAGATCATATGTGTGTGTGCATGATTATTTAGAAACCACCCTTCAGCTATACCATCCTGCTTAGAAAGGGCTTCTCCATGAGCGGTGTGGTTCTGTTCTCGTGGCTATCTCATCCCTAAGTTCCTATCTGAGAAGCCCACAGAGTTACAGAGTTAGAAAATGAGATGAAAATATGAGAAGACATAGTTATTCTAATTTACCGGTAGGAGTACAAAAATTTTAATAGCTATATTACTATAATACAAAAAGGTTTTGGCATTCTGTATTCTGCTCTTGGAATAAAGTAAATTACTATCACTTTTTGTTTAAAGATTAATAAGAAGTACTGGAGAAAATTCTGTATTTATTGTGGTAAAGATGTAACCAGGGGCTTTAAGTGAAAAGAAAGGCAATTAACTTGTACTTCAATTAAGTTACAGTAACCGTCATTAGTTTTAGCTTGGCTGAAAACATCTCTGTGAGAATTAGTGCTATTTTTCCTGCTTTTAAAATTACCATTAAGAGAGAGAAAAACAGCATTTGCCTTTTACTGATTTATATATAAAACTTCCATAATATTGTACAGAGCATGACAAATTGGATTTCTCTTAAATGCAAAGAAATGCATAAATATCAATAATTTGACATAGTGTATAAGCATAAAGTACAAAGTGTGCTGCAGAGTTTATGACAACATGAGTAATTGCGATTAGTATAAAGGACATAGAAAGTCTGACATGACTCCTAAATGTAGCATGGAATAGGCTGCACAAGATAAAGATTTCAGTACATGGAAAAGGCATTAAATAAAAAGGAAAAATAGATTTTGCATAATTAGATTTTTCATTTGCATATGCTAATAATGTGGACAGAATAAGCATCATGTGTTTCAATAGTCATGTGCACTTTTGCCAAAGTAGACACTGAACGTAAACATCAATCAGCTCAGAGTCTGTCACAAAACAGTGATGAGGAGGTTTTTTTGTTTTTTTTTTCTTTTCCTAGAACTAAGGAGGGCCCTTTAAGGAAGAAAGGAATATCCCGATCTTTAAACACTGCAACATTAAGGACTAGAACTCTTGTTTTCCCCTCCTTTATGCTTGAAACACATTCAGGATCTCTGTAGCTTTAAGACTTTTGGTTTAGTTTTTAAGGTCCTGCTTGTGAGGGAAGTTAGGCATTAACATAGCTTTGAGGATCTAGGCAAAAGTACTAAAATATCTTTGATATTCTGGCCTATTCCCTGCTTTTCAGTTTCGCCGTGTCACTTCTGGCAGAGAACTCTTCCATTTCTCCAGCTCATGTGGTCTTACTGCAATAATGTCGTGTGAGTACGCACGGATGGGTGATACAGTAAGACTGCTTTTTCCATTGTCTTTCAAATAAGTTTCTGATTTTGGGTGAAACCTCTACTTTTCTGTACATTTTGTTTTAAGGTAAGTTTGAAAAACTGCCACTGTTGCAGATGACCCACAATTTCTTCAATAAGCTGAATAGTTACTGTGAAAAGATCCCTGGAGAGAAAACAACTTTTTACTTGTCAAAAATGAGTCAAAACGTCAAGCGCTCAACTTCTGTCTAAGATCCAGAAAATGCAGACATCTTAATTAATTTCCCTCCTATGTTCCTAAATTATCTGAGTACGAAAGAGACCAAAAATTCAAGAGGTATTTAATGAAAATATGCCTGTGGTTGCAAAACAGTGCTATTGTTTTAGTGAAACAGTAATATAAAAATGCAAAAATGCAGAGACTGTAATATGTTCTCTATAAGCACTGAATAATTCAGTAAACAGGATTGTGGTAATCTATTTTTTAAAAAGAGATATAATTTATTTCATGCAAGATTTTGTACCCTCTGAATATAATTATACAATTATAAAAATTATAAAGATTTAGGAATAATTTGAATGTATTTTCACTGAATATTTAGGTAGATAAATAAAGATGACTAATAGGAAAAAAATCCTATTATGATGATGCCAAAAGAATTATGAAAAATTGTCATTTCTCCTCCTGTACATAGCACAATAGGAAGTAGAATAACAGAAGTAAGTGGGTTAGTCAGGCAAAAAAAAAAAAGTCCCTGGAAAAATATAGGCACTAAGTATTGTTATTATATGCAGACATTAAAAATACAGAGATATCTGAATGTCTTTGGTTTACTTAATATCAGGGTATTCAGAATCCTGCAGAATCCTAATGCACATTCCTACTAAACTGACAGGAATGTTATCAAATATGAATGTTTTTGTTGTCCACAGGATTTTTTTTTGTTTGTTTCTCGGTGTGTTTTGCTTGCTAAAAATAAGTGAAAATGAAACAAGACAAATAATTGAGCCCCAGCCCCAAGTTGCTCTGGCATGAGAAAGTTCAGATATTATTTAGGGACCCATTTGGCCACTTCAGCACTGACTGATGGGAAGTGTGGTGAGAAAGAGCCTGTGAAGAGCACAGATTTCTGCTTCTCTTGTAATACTGTTCTGCTGAAAACATGCAGGAGAGCCATCATGGGCTACCTCCTGCTGGGTAATTTTGTTTTATTTTGGCACAGAGAAGTGAGAAGATTTCCACGGGACAAAAAGAGAGCTGGTAGCTGACTGTGACTGACAGCACAAAACATTGAAACAATAATCCACCGAGATCATTTATGTAAAAAAAGGAACCCAGAGATATTCAGCCCCTGAGGCTTCTCTTGCAAGAGGCTATTATTATTTGTATTGATTTTGGTATGCAAGTTCTCTCTTTCCTCCTCTCTCCTGGCCCACAGTGCAAACTATAAATAATAAACTAAAGAAGTCTTGCCCTGAAACCATCACTACCTTTGCAGCACATTAATTTGTGCACCTCCAGTTGGAAAACCAGAAAAATTACCAGGGAAATGGGCAGGCTGAATGAAGCCCTACCTCCAGAACTAAAGAAGAACACTTTCCAGCATTCTCAGCTGCTGTCAAGACCTACTTATGTACTATTTACACAATACTACCTAAATACAACATGAAAATGCTCTTTTTTGTTGCTAGTTCTGCTTTGACTACTGATATTCTGATCAGATACTTCTCTGCGTCCTCTCATCCACCAGGCAACATCGTATTACTAACTTCCGACATTGCCAAGGCTACTGCACATCTTGGAAATTGAGACAATTGCTTGACCTCGCTCTTCGAGGACACAGGGATTAGTGTCAGTACACGTGACGTTTCCTCCCTAGTTGTCTGCTTCTAATAATATTTGAATAGGATTATAGGAATGGTGGGAAATTTCATAGCTGAAATCTTGGCTTCATTCATCTCCATTTGAATGTGGCGATTAAGTTTAAGGACGGTAGGATTTCACTTTGACTGTACTGGCTATCTCTGTATCTCTGCTGAAATACAGAGCTGTGGTTCAAAGATTAAGGACTTTTGCGGTGGTTTTGCATTTTATTGCTGGGTGAGACCTCATATAGGCTTCCCTGCAGGTGTTCAAGGCCAGGTTGGATGGGGCTTTGAGGAACCTGGTCTAGTGGGAGGTATATCTGCTCATGCCAGGGGTTAGAAATAGATGATCCTTAAGGTCCTTTCCAACCCAAACCATTCTATGATGATTCTATGGTCTTTTTTGGTCAGTTCAGCTTGGTTGTCCCAGCTGTGTCCCCACCCAACCTCTTCCCCACCACCAGCCTCCTCGTTATGGGGAGAGAGAAGGCCTAGATGTCGTGTGAGCACTGCTCAGCTATAGCTAAGACATTGATATGTTATCAATGCTGTTACAGTTGCAAATTTAAAATAAAAAGCAAAATATCATAGAATCATAGAATTGTCTAGGTTGGAAGGGACCTTTAGGATTATCTAGTCCAACCACCAACCTAACTCTGATAAAAAAACCCCCAAAACCATCACTAAACCATGTCCCTAAGCACTATGTCAACCCCTCTTTTAAATACCTCCAGGGATGGTGCCTCAACCACTTCCCTGGGCAGCCCATTCCAATGTGCAATAACCCTTTCAGTGCAAAAATTTTTCCTAATATCCAATCTAAACCTCCCCTGGCACAATTTGAGGCCATTTCCTCTTGTCCCATCACCTGTGACTTGGGAGAAGAGACCGACCTACGAATCAAATGAACTCCATCCCAGCCAGACCCAGTACACTTGGCATGTAAAAAACTTCTAATTATAAAAATCAAAGGTTGAACAAATCAATTTATGTGAGCCAAGCAATGCCATTTTAACCAACACGACATCCAGCTTCCATCAAAATAAGATGAAAGAACTTTGTGAGTGAAAAGCCTGCACACAGTATATTCCAGTTATCTTACTGGGAAGATCTCAAAAACTAGTGAAATAATGGTGGAAGCCTGATAATAAAATACAAGTCTTTCAGGGAATGAGCGAGGATTTATTCTCCTTCTGTTTTGAGCAGGATAGGTGCAGTGTCCTGATATATCTTAGAAGCTGGTCCTTCACTGACGCTTGCAAAATGGCAAGAGATGAGAGACAGCAGAGACTAAAAATTTCTAGCCCATATAAAAATTCAAGCATTTAATGTAAGAATTGGTTTTTGTCAGGAAACTTCCCATTTCTTGGTGCTGAACTGCCTATCTCTGCTGGCCGCTGTGTACACTTGTGAGCTGGTTTTTTATTTCAGTCGGGAACCCATGATAAATAACATTCAGTGTGAGCATGTGATGAATCCTGGAGATACTGCTGGAAGCAGTCAGTAATTTCTCCGATACTAGTGCAGCATCTGTGCGGTGTTAGAAATGTGGAAATAAACTGAGCAACCGAATAATCAGAAATGCTTTTGAAATGTGCTGGCTAGATGGATCTAGATGGATGTTACACTGGGGATCAAATTCATCCTTTTCAGTGTCTTCTCGGTGATATTATCATTTGGGTGAAATATTAAAGTTACAAGGAGATGTTTCCACAATAGGGACCTGACTGAAAATGAATGTAGCTTATTTCTTTCTCTGTTCCAGTTGGTTGGTTCACAGAGTCCTTCACTTTCCTGCTGTAGTTCAGAAAAACCCTCTGAAATGTACAATTAAGACTTATTTCGCAGTTATTTTCTGTACAAAACCCACCTGATTGAAGATACTTTAATCACTTTTATTTCCACAAAACTGTGTTAGGCATAACCATAGCACAATAAGTCATTTCACTTACAGGCCATTGCAGAAAATTTTTCCCAACGTCTTTATGACCCTAAAAATGTAAAGATGTATTGAGCTACCAGAAGCTGACTTAATTGGTTGCAGCGCATTCAAAATGTGATGGAGGATGATTTAATCAACCTCTAACACTAATGGAGTTAAGCACTCTGACCACTAGAAACTGGTATAATCTTTCACTGAGTTCCTAAGTGCTTGTTTATGGTTCTTTTGAAGGTGCTGTATCAGTGATCGTATATTGCCATCCATCGTAGAGACTTCAGAAATGAAAACAGCTACTGCAAAGCATGAGATGTGTGAGATGCCAGAAGATAAATATAATTTCAGGGGTGACAGATAATTGTTTAAAAAACTGCATAATCTATGAAGTGTCAAGTATTCATACTAAAATTAATGAAAACAAAGATGCATATATTCTCTATTTTTCTTGTCAAAGCAGGAATTACAATACGTGTTTTCTTTAAATTTAAATACCGATTATCAGTGCGTTCTCCTGATGTTTTGTTAGAATGAGAGTTGCTTAGATCATACTGTTTGTGCTCAAAATTATAGAAGTGGACAAAAAAATAACACAGCAGTAAAATCTCTCTCTAATTTTCCAGATACGATAATCAGGTATCTGCATCTTTCTGGACTATGATGTCCTTGTGAGAAACCAAACATACTGAATCTCTGCTGGGATTGGCTGTCGTTTCATTTATCCACTGTGAGCTCTGGAAAACTTTTTTTGCAAGAGTCTGTCTTTAAAATATAGAGCACCCAAATTGCAAGCAAATATTCTTTCCGGGAACTTGCTGGGAAATTTGCATTAACGTTGCTCTTAGGCAACTAGCTTACCTTTGCTGTGCCCTGGTATTATTTATTTTGCATTAGCAGCAAAAGCACCTTCAAGAAATCATTGCTTCCGAAGCACACAGAGCAAACTGATGTCCAAGGAATGCAGGATTTTAGTGCTTATTTTCTGATAACTCCAGAGACGAAAGAAAAGTGCCTAGAAAGGCAGCTGGACAGGGGTTGTGGACATCAGCACTGGACACATACAACTACATAGTACTAAAGTTTGGAAGGGATTTGCTAGAAATATTCCATGACTAATGTTTCAAGAATACATGTTAGTGATTTAGAAAAAAAACAACAAACAAACAATACTT